>CM028754.1:42847267-43099309 GCA_016801395.1 Leptodermis oblonga | reverse complement strand
TCACGCAAAATGTTCAAGGTAAGAGTTTACATTTCCATAAACTTAAGTGGTGGTTTGGTTGGATAAAATTTCTTAGGATCATCCTTGCATTAATTCATGCACCTTTTCAATTTGGTGGTGGATTTACTTGTTTGGTGGTGAATCCCATGACTTTATACTTGTTGAAGATTCTATCTGGCAGTACAATTAAAAATAAAGGTTTTATACAGAATAAGTAGGCGGATTTTAGAGGTACAAGTTCAAGAAATCTTACAACAAAAAGTTTATTTTGATGTCAAGTATTCCCTCTGTGTCCTACTGAAAGAGTTTCACTTTGTATTACTGAACCCTATTTTGTATTAATGTTTTAAATAATACAAATTGACTCTTTGAATGAGTTGGAAAGAGTGTATATTTTCAAAATGAAAAATGATTAGGAGAATGAAATACTTAGTGAAAAAATTCAGTGATTGATCAAGCAATATGACATCACATGGTAATAGTAAAAGTCACTTGGCAGTTTGAATTTTGAATTTTCAATGAATTCTTTCTACTTGGTTTCACTATGAAGATTCACTCTAAATTATGCCATGATATATGGGTCACTATTTAAAGTTGTACGACATTCTTATTATTTCTTAGGATAATTTATAAAGACTTCAATTTGAAATCAAGAAAAGTTGTTGCGAATTAACAATGTCCAATTTGCGTTATGATTTTTAATTCTCTATGCGTTCCTAATCTAGACTACAAGATTGAGCGAAAACTAGAAGATGTCGGTAAAGAAATGGCTTGCAAGTGTGGGGGTCTACCATTAGCAATATCAGTGCTTGGAGGAATTTTAAGAGACAAGAATTCTTTAGCAGAATGGCAAACGGTGAATAAATATGTTAGCTCATATCTAAGTAAGGGGGAAGATGATCCCAATGGAGGAGTAGTAGCCAGGTTTTGTCTATGAGTTATAACGAGCTGCCATATTATTTGAGGCCATGTTTTTTTTATTTGGCCAGTTTTAAGGAAGATGAGATGATAGAAGTTGAACAACTCTATCATCTCTGGATGGCGGAAGGCATGGTTTTGTCGCAACACCAAAGAAGCGACGAGGCATTAATAGAGGTAGCAGAGCGCTATTTGGATGAATTGGCTTGCAGGTCTATGGTTCAAGTAAGACTGCACAAAATCTCAATAGGTAGAAAATATCACAATTGCAGCCTTCATGACATGATGCGAGACTTATGTATGGAGAAAGCGAGGGAAGAAGAGTTTATTCAGGTTTTAGATTTTAAACCTGATGGGAAGCCACAGTTGTAACCATCCGCTTCTACTAATTTTTCCAGATTAGTGATTCGCGTCAATGATGAGTTTGTAAAACGGGCTCCTAAACCAAGTACTAATCAACAACTCCGATCTCTTTCGTGTCTTGGTAAAATGGAGGAAAGGAAATGATTTGGCCACGAGGGATCAATTTGGAGGAACTAAATCCCTTAGAGCTCTACAATTTGAAGGTTTTGTTTTCCAGAACAAGAAATTACCTGTTGAAATACGAAAAATGATCCATCTTAGGTACTTGAATATCAATAACTGCAGATTGGATGAATGCCAGCATCAATAGCTGAGTTACCCTTCTTGCAGATCCTTCGTATCCAAGTAAACAATGTTATAAAAGTACCAAATGTCGTTTGCAAGATGAAACAGCTGAGGCATTTGTACATTTATGGTGGTGGGGCATTACACAGAAAATGGAAAATTGCGATTCCAAGGTTTGAATGAGCTGGAGACACTGTTTGGACTCGACAGTACAACAGATGAAATTTCCGACATTGCTAATATGTTAAATTTACGCATGCTTTTTGCAAAAGTTTGTGATGAAAATAGCCTTCACTTTCTCATTGATCACATCAACACGAACAGGCAAAAGTTGACGGTAGGTCTTAGCATTAACGATTTTGATTTAGTTGGTCCAGAAGGAGAGTCTATTCTTTTCAGAAAGGTTCTAATGTGGGAAAACCTTCATATCTTGGCTGTATACGTGGAAATGAGCAATTTCCAAGCTATGAATCTCAAATGTTTGAAAATCTTGTTGATCTATACTTGGAAAAAAACAGAATTCAGGACGATCCGATGAAGTTACTTGAGATGCTTCCTCACTTGGAAACTCTCATGTTAGGACCTGATTCTTACATGGGAAATCATATGACTTGTCATTCATGGGGATTTCCGAAGCTGAAAGGTCTTTATCTTTCTGAACTATCCAATTTGGAACGTTGGCGGGTTGAGAAAGACGCCTTGCCTAAATTGTCTTCGTTGCTCATTTGGGGATGTCGGAAACTGGAGATGATTCCAGATGGATTAGACTTGGTTTCGAGCCTTGAGTATCTGGCGATTTTTGGAATGCCTGAAATTTTTGTGACAGGATCGAGGACATGAACAATAAAATGGTGACGATTTTTACAAGATCCAACATGTTCCTTCTATTTTCGTGTACCGGACTATTGGCATGAAAGAATGCTCTGGAGGTAATTACTAATCTCACTATATATGAGTTACATCTTTAATTTACGACATGGTAAAACCTCTAGTTCTTGAACAAATTGCATGTGTAGATCTCTTTCATCTTTTTTGTTTTGCTGGTTTAAAGTCTTATAAGACAGATGCATATAATTGATGATTTTTTGAATTTAATTGATATTTTAATTACGAAATAGTCAATACTTATAACTATAATATTGTCCAATCGTGGGTAGTTGAAATTTCATAATCAAAATAGTTTTTATTAATAATTAAACGCCAAATTCTACAGGTCTTGCAGTCTGTTGGATAGACCCAACTGCCGATTCTACCAGGATCCTTCTTCCTTTCATGAAACCTAGTTACAATAAATAAACACAAAAATTTGTGTGAAGCAAGTTCATAAATACAATCGGACTAGCTACCGAGACGCATAAATAATACAGGTAAATGATACTCTTGTGATACTTTGAGACGGTTAAGTAATCGATGCATGTAAGTTGCATTTTTGAGAGTGAAAGTATATATCATGATTGTTATATGTATAAGATAATATTTTGAGTTTTCTCTATAATGTTAGGTTGATCTACCGGGAGTATGTTGTTGTTTTGTCGAGAGCGTTCGATGTTCATCAATCTTTAAAAGTTTCTATTTGAAATCGATGATGTACCATCCACTTACGAACTAGAATACAAGCAGTGCAAAGTACTGGCATCGCTCAAGAAAATTATCTTTAAATTAGTAGTGTTGGCTAGAACTGATTTGGATATTGTTTTGTATTTTCGAGTTTAATAATTCATAAAATGGATCATTCGTTAGTTAAGGTATATATATTGTCCAAAACAACCAATACTTTGCGAGAATCTTATCAGAGGTTTCGAATCTATAATTCTTATTGAAGCATACACTCAGGGGGTGAGTGCAGGGCGTACGGTTTTTAAAGCAAACTCACCATTCATTAAATAGAGAAGATTCACAAGATTTCGTGATTCGTTGCCGAACTTATTCCAATGCAAGAGGTCGGATCGGAATTGGTATTGATATACCAATTCGACACCAATTTAAGGAAGGATGAAGTATCTTCCAAGTTAAAGAGGTCAATATGATTTGATCCTATCTATCTTGCACATGCCGATTGCCGGGTTGAGCTCCTTCATCTCCCTGCCTTTATTTCCATTACTTTCCAATCGTTCACACCTCCTTACTAACTATTAACTTTGTACTAAAATAAGTGTCATTTTAACCTTCAAAATTTATCTCAAAATAAATGTCATTTTCACAAAACAATAATAAATTTATATATTTTCAAATTACCCTTATTTAGAATTACCTCCATCACAAATAACTATCATTTTAATCTTCAAATTTTGTCCCTGAATAGATGTCATTATCACAAATCGATAATAAATTGTAATATTTTTTCCAAAATTATCCTTATTTAGTAGGTTCCAATTAATTGAATTAACCATTTTCAGTACATTTGAAAATACCATATGATTTTGAAAACTGTAAAGACTAATACTCTGTTTTATGTCATTAATTCTAACTCTCTACTATAATCACGTTATCGTTTTGGGGTAATTTTTTATTATTATTAAAAATGATGGTAACATTGTAATCAATAAGAGTAATATTAAATAAGATTATTATAATTATTTTAGTATTTTTTATAAAATCTATGTGAAAAGTATTAAAATGACATTTATTTGGAGATGGAGATAATACATTACTATACTCTTAAAATATATCACTATAGTATTCATTAGTATCAATGTACTCTTAAAGAGTAATAAAAAGTTTTTAAAAATAAAATTTCTCACTAATGTTCCTTAATAACGCAAGTTACACGAGTGATACTCTTCGAGTTATTCCCTTTATACTAATTATAAATTTTTTAGCTTTCAAAAGTATGGTTGATAATGTGGGACCAGACTCCAGAGGATCCCCACCCGAAATTATTAGACGGTGTAATGTCCCACATACTTCAATATTTTTCTGAATGTGAACAGAAGAATCAGGTCCCAGGAAAGTAAAATAGCTTTTGATGATGAACAGCCAAATAATTGTGTTTTATAAGCATGTTCTTTTTGAACGTTTTAAAAATAAATTTTGAAAAATAATTTTATAATATAAAAAGTGTATTGAAAATGTAAAAAGTAAATGCTGAATAGTAAAAAGTTGTATTAGAAATAATAAAATATAATTAAATATATTAAATTTACTGTTAAACCAAAACCGTTTTCAAAACTTTCATACTTTCTCATCTAATTATCAATAATCTGTTCAAAAATGGCTGAAGCTGTTGTCTCGGTCGGTTGTATTTGAAACTCTTCGTGATTTATTGGTTGAAGAAGCAGATTTCTAGCTGGGGTGTCCCCATAATTATTATTATTATATATACTATTAATTTATATATATATAATTATAATATTTTTTAATTACTCTATTAACTGAATGTAAACTGACTGTCATTCACTCACCTTTATTTTCTGTGAGATTTTATATATACATATATGTATATAATAGTTAAGTGGACTTGTATATATATATATATATGTATATTATTTGGAATTGTTTTGTGACTTAATAATTTATATACACTAAGTTTTTATATATCCACTAAATTTTTCTGTGAGAGCATGGCCCTTAGAGAGGCCCTATCGCTGATCTGTGCGGAGACATTGGAGACTGCCATGTTGTTGGCGACGCTCTGGCCATAGTCCAAGCAGCGCATGGAGAAGCTCTGATACATGGGGCTGCGGCACCAATCACTCGGGATGTATAGGAACTCTGGAGACAGCGTAGAGGCATACCAATCTGTTCGGTCAATCGGACTGAGAATGCCATAAGTCACGAACTGGCTCATTATGCTAAGAATCATGTAATGCTGAACTGTACTTGGAACAGCCCACCAGCTTTCCTAACTTCAATTGCTGGAATTCCCAGCCAATGCTAAAGTTTCTTTTTCTCAAAAAAAAAAAACAAAAAAAAGAAGAACAAAATTCAACATATATGTTCTTTCAATTGTAATACTGATCCTAAATGAAATTTGAGCAAGTTGTAAGGTAATTCTTTTTTTACCGACCAAGTTTTATGCTTTCAATAACGCAATTTTATTACTTTCCTATCCTCTCTATATATATATATTATATATATTATATTGCATTAGTTAATTGTTATTCTTTGCAGATTAGCTATCAATTTGGAGGATTCAGAAGCCCATAATTATGATCCATGTAGTGCAAAAATTAGAACTTTCTTTGTCTTTAGATTTTGTGTGTTTGAAAGTATGTTATTTTTAGGGCGAAATACAAACCAACCCTGAGGTTTAGCACAAGCACAAAATAAACCCTCAACTTCTATAAAGTACAAATTAAACCTTGGACTAGAAAATAAACAAATTTTGAGACATAATTAACCCTTCACTGCAAAAAATAAACATTCACCCTTCTTACGGACCGGTCGTGGAAGAGCTCGTTGCAAAACCCAACTTAATCCCTTGCCATATTGGATCTTTATCTTCGAAAATCACACACACTACTACTACAAAACGGAGCTTTAATGGCGGTTATAAGGGCTTTTAACGGCGGTGTTTTAGCATTTTTGAACCGCCATCTATCTGGCAGCCGTTGTAAGTTAGCGGACTTTCTACTGACTGCGGGTTTGACCCGCCGTGGAAAGTGTGAGGTTTCCACGGCGGTTCAAGGTTGAACCGCCGTGGAACCTTAACTTTCCACGGCGTTCACCTTGAACCGCCGTGGACAGTGTAAGGTTTCCACGGCGGTTCAAGGTTGAACCGCCGTGGAAATGTAAGGTTTCCACGGCGGTTCAAGGTTGAACCGCCGTGGAAAGGTAAGATTTCCACGGCGGTTCAAGTTTGAACCGCCGTGGAAAGTTAAGGTTTCCACGGCGGTTCAAGTTTGAACCGCCGTGGAAAGTGTAAGTTTCCACGGCGGTTCAAGTTTAAACCGCCGTGGAAAGTGTAAGGTTTCCACGGCGGTTCAAGTTAGGAACCGCCGTGGAAAGTGTAAGTTTCCACGGCGGTTCAAGTTTAAACCGCCGTGGAAAGTGTAAAGTTTCCACGGCGGTTCAAGGTTGAACCGCCGTGGAAACCTTACACTTTCCACGGCGGTTCAAACTTGAACCGCCGTGGAAAGTGGCTACTTTTTATTACAAATATCACGAATATACAAATATCACCAATATACAAATTTATTACAAATATCACCAATACCAAATTGAATTCGCTTTGATAACACAGCATATCCAAAAATATTTGTACAACTCTAATATGAACAAGTTTAATTAGTATCCTTCTACTACTACGATGATGCTCCAAAATATATCTAGCGCATATTTTTCGCACTGCATCTATATCCACATTGCTTAATGGAGTGCGGTCGATCTTGAAGTGCTGCAACAGAGTTTTTTGAAATTAAAACTACCCGAGTAAGCAAAATGAAATACAGTCAATTAAGTAAGTAATGAGAAAATATATATTTACCTTTTCAAGTGCAAATGTGGATGATTTCATTGCTATTTGGTACATGTAGTGCATTACATAGTACCCACACTCCCAATTATCCGTTTGCTTTTTATGCTAATGAATTAATATATACGAGTTAGAAGATCATACAATAAATTGTATATATACAAACACAACTGTGAGTAAAAATTTCTACGAATATTCATAACTAAACTCGTATTAATCTAATTAATTAAATAACTAGGACTCACTAATTTCTACTGATCGAAAAGGCAATTTGCATGCTTATATTAACTAACCTACAGTACTGGACTCACATTATTGCATGCATAATTAATCAAATATAATACCTCAATAAATAACTTGACTAACTAATAAATTAATTGACTATCACTATACTAACTTAATTAGGCTACTAGACTCACGGATTTAATTGAAACAACTAACACTACTAATTGCTTAGGCTACTAGAGCCACGGATGTAATTAAATAAATTATAAGAACCAATTTCATTTACCTTAACTACTATACTATCCACGAAGGTGGCATATGCACATTTTTGGGCAATCCCAAGAAAGCTTGATAGTTAAACATCACCCTATAAAAATGAAATCGGCACGAAAATAATTAGCAATATATGGATATATATGCATTCTAACAGTTGTTAATATAGATAACTCACTCGTCCATAAGCTCCATCGCCTCATCCTTCTGTGGATTTTGTAAAGAATCAAACCAGTATACAACCTTATCTACTGGTCTAATGGCCATTAGCATCCAATGTTCACTGCCAACAAAAAATTAATGGCGTACGTCAGATCTTTATAGCAGTGTTTCTTAAATATTAGATAACCGCTTACAGCTGTGTCACTTACCCCTGAAGATAAGGCACCATATACATTTCTTTATTCCTATCCTTCAAGATTCGCGCAATGTAGTTCACCCTATCTTCAAGCGTATTTTGTCTGGGTGTGACATGATCAGCCGAAAGGAAACCTATCCCCTTTCTCCCATTCCTTTCAGCTAACTCATGTAAAGCTCTAAAGAATTTACAAGAAGGGCTTCATTGGTTAGCCTATGCATATAGAATGCATAATATATAACATAAATAATCAGAAATAGGTTATTTAAGTAAGTGGAAACTCACTGGGTGAACAACTGCATCAAACTGTTTGAGACCTGGCTTTCTCTGATCAATAACTCTTTGACATCCCCTCGATCCATGAAATTAGGCTGCTCCAAACCTATGACTTCTTTTGTCATTTGAAAGTAGAAGCCATCGAAGCCCGACTCATTATCCCATCGGAGCTGTAACTCTTGCAATGGATCAGATGTCGATGAGGTTGACTCCTCAGTCGGAACCGTCGCCGAAGGAGATGTCTTGTCATCCATAGCACTCATCCGGCCTTTTTTCTTTTGGGCACTTTTATCAACCTAACATCATTTGAAATAACATTAAATATACAAAACGGTATTAAGTAATACACAAATTAAAAATGAAAGAATATACCTTTGTTACCGGAGTCGGCTGAATAATTTCAATCAACTCTTTAGGCCATTCCACGAAAAAGGACTTGGCCATTCCCACTGTCGCAGCCTCTTCCTCAGGAAATGGTAGCGGGGCACAGTCATCATAGGAAATTTTAATTGTGACCCTCGCGCAACCTTTCCTAACGGCGCGCCCGTGGTGCTTGCTTTGCTTATAAATATTGCCCTTTGCCACAAGCTTACGCCGCGTTTGCGAATCCTCAAGGATGAAAAGATGGCATTCACACCCGTCCTAAGATAATAGGCAAGCGAATGAACATTAGTCAACTAGTAAGTCTAACTTAACAAAGCACTGTAATAATGAAAAAAAAAATTGAAGTATTAAAAGAAGCCGTCTAATTTTATTTACCTTGTATTCGCCTAAAGCACTGCCGTCAGAGGCTGTGATCGGGTCCACAGGTGCAACATTTATCATCTCCAAATCGGGCAACCTTGTAGGTACCAGAGGAGAAACAGGGCTCACAGGGGATACAGGGACCGCTCCGGAGGTCCCTGGGTGCAAGCTCTCATCCGGGGCATTATTGAGGACGGTGGCTTTTACTGTATCATAATCGGTTCCCATCTTACCACATATAAAAACCCATCATCATCTTCAAATGTGTCTGACATTCATCTAGTTGGGCAGTGGTTTTCTGAAGCTGTCGCTTAGTTAAATCAAGTTCCTCTTTCAGCGACGGCTTTGTTTTCTGTGGGAAAACCTCTGTGATACGTGCCCGCGTAGAATGGCCGCGATAACGACCGGGGTGATCGCGCTTGCCCGTTGCAATGACAAGAATGTCATTCCTACCCTCTGCAACGGTCTCCCCTTGGGACTCGCGGGAACATAGATTTTCCTACACAGTTTGCCAAATATAGTAAATGTAAATAGATCAATTAAATATAAATAAATACACATATACAGAGATTATTCATTTATGTATATAAATATTAAATATAAAATTGATAACCATAATTAATAAATATAATACATGCACATATATACAAATTAGTCATTTATCCTCTTTACAGTGACAACTAGATAATAAAAGTTCATATAAACATTATGACAACCAAATTATTAATTAGCATTTCATCATAGATATCTAGTAATAAATAATCAGTTATATAAAATTCTTAAATATTAAAATAATTGAAACATAAGAAAATGTATGGTGCAAAACTTACAAATTTCCTTCGCTACACGCTCAGCCTCTGGCGTGAAGTATTCCCCTTTTTTGTTCGTATGGGCATGTATCCAAAGGTCATGACGGCCTGGCCCTGAATAAGAATCCTCGCCTTCTTCTTCAGACTGACCCTCCTCTGAAGGCTTCTTTCCAGATGCACTGACCTCCTCGTCATGCAACTGCTGCTTCAGCAGTCGGTAGCCACCGCGAGATAAGTTATGGTAGAAAGCATTTAAATTGGCATTCTTTTGCGCTTTTCCTCGAATGGCCTAGACAGAAATATAATGAAAAATTATTATCCCTAAACTGAGCAATTTCAAATATCCAAAAAGAAGAAGGAAATCAAATTTAAAAAAATATACCTGCCATTCTTCTGTCTCGCGGCTAGCCTTGAACTTAATCCATGTCTCCCTAGGGATAAATTTATATTCCAAACATGGGTCCCTACCCTTCATGGGACCATGTACATATTTCCCTAGATAGGATTTGAAATCTTTCCACCGTTTACCGGCATAACTAATCCACTTATCTTCGAGTTCTTCGGTGGACTCGAAAACAAATAATGCCTACAGTGAAAATTAGGAGTAAAATTTAGTGAGGAATTTGAGTAAAATTGTATGGAAGAATTAAGAATCAAATAGTGCATTATAATTAAAGAAAATACCCGTATTTCCATCCAAACTCTCTTCTTGAGCTCCGCGGGAACTTTCGGCCATGATTCATATTCCACTAAGTCCACTTTGCTCCGGGCCGTATATGACACAAAGGTAATCCACTGTACATGATATACTCTAGGCTCGAGCCCGGAATCGAAAGAAATGTCCAGAGTTTCCCCATTCTTTCGCATTTCCAATAGGTCATTGCAATTTGTGGGCCCTCTAACTCTACTAGATTTAGAAGAAGAACCATCTCCATGCTCCGTATTGCTTTTTCTTTTTCGGGCCATTGAAAGTACCTTAAACTTCATTTACATAGAAAGAGAATTCAATATAACATATATGCAATGACAACAAATTAAAAGCTTTAATGTCAAATACAAGAATGCTTGTAATGTTGAAAAAAAAGTGGTACATTCGCAAAATTCGCTCCTAGAAATACACAATTACCATTAACCAAATTAAACCAATCGAGGGCCAAAAAAAAGTCCGTTTATAAAGGGGACCATTGATAAAGTAATTCACATTTCACAACCAACAACTAATGTGGAAAAAAGGCAATGTACATTCGCAAAATTCACTCCTAAAATCCACAATTACCATTATCCAAATTAAACCAAATGAGGGCCAAAAAAAAGTGGACTTCTCAAGGGTACCATTGATAAAGTACTTCACATTTCACAACCAACAACTAATGAGAACATTCATTCATTTCTACTAAAGGCATAACATTTCACAAAGTGGAATCAACAACAAAGCATTTTCCTCATTATCACTAAAGGAGGAACACTAAATCGAATAAAAACCGAAATCAAACACCAATGTTCTAAAATTAAGCAAGCAAAACCGAAATAATCATTTGAGTTTCTCATTTTCAAAAAAAAAACCCGAATTTCAAAGGGTACCTAATGGAACATTGATCAAACCCTAGGTTCTCAACTTATGTAGGACAAAACACTCCATTCAACAACCAAACCAAATGCTACAAACAATCAATAAATCCAAAAACTTTCCAAGCTTTCATCACAAGAGCTAAAACCGAAATCTACCATAAATATCAACCAACAAAATCCTAGTGCAATGGTAAGCATTTGCAAAATGTAAAGTTAAATAGACAAAAGTTTAAAATGAAAGCATAGAAGGTGGAACCTTTTGGATGAACTAAAAAAAATCCAAGCTTTAAGTTTATATGGGAGGGTGGAAATGGAGAGCCGACCGAAGGTGAAAACTTGGGAAGCCGAACAATCGGTGATTGATTGGGCAACGGACGGAGGATCGGAAGGTGGAGGAGGTCGCCGGCGATGGGAGAAGCGGCGAAGAAGACGAACGGCCGCGGGAAGAAGATTCGGGAAACAGGGGAAGTGAAGGGGAAAATAAGGAAGAAGAAAGGAAGAGAATGAGGGAGGAAATGAAAAAGGTGAAAATTTGAATTATAATTAATAACCGGGCTCGGTTCAACGGCGGTTCAACCGCGAACCGCAGTTGAAAGTACACTTTCAACGGCGGTTCAACCTCGAACCGCCGTTGAAAGTATACTTTCAACTGCGGTTCGAGGTTGAACCGCCGTTGAAAGTGTACTTTCAACGGCGGTTCGAGGTTGAACCGCAGTTGAAAGTACATTTTCAACTGCGGTTGAACCATGAACCGCGAACCGCAGTTGAAGGTATACTTTCAACTGCGGTTCGAGGTTGAACCGCCGTTGAAAGTGTACCTTCAACTGCGGTTCGAGATTGAACCGCGGTTGAAAGTCCGCACTTTTCCTCGGTTTAAGTAGAAAAAATTGGAGCCAATTCCCGCGCGGTCATATTTTAATATTAAATTTTTTTATTTTCCATTTTCAAAAAACTATTCCCACAATTTGGTAAATATAATAATACATACCCATATATTGTATATTTATTAATTATGTACACAATCTCGACTTTTATTAACCATTTCATAATTAAAGTAATAAGATTCATTATGTTCCCTAAAATTACTACTTTTTCGACTTGGCGAACAGGATAAAAAAATCAAATCCAGAAATGCATTAGGTACGTATAGTAATATAAAAATTAATTAATAAAATTTAAGTGGCCGAAAATTTTTTTTTGCTGATGTCATTAGGACTTTATGAGCATTATTTGAAATTAGCTAGAAGTTTGACTTTTAGACTTTTAAATACTTAGAAGATGAAAATTGGTCAAATAAAATTAGAATGATATTTTAAATATACTAAGACCAATTTTGAAGTTAAAATACTCAAGAAAAGATGAGTTAGGCAAAATAGAGAAAAATTTGAGAAAATTTGAAATTTGCATTTGATTGATGAGTCTTTGAGTGATATAATCCTAGAATGCCATGTTTTAGAGTTAAAATGATGCATTAGGATCTATGTCATGTTTGGTATCTTGAAATTCTTGCACATGTTAAAACGGTTGAAAATTTTCATTTCAAGATAGCAAGAATTAAGCATGTTTGCATTACATAAAAATGGTTGACCAAGTGGTTGACTTTTTAAATATACATGCTTTAGCTTATTTGAGAGTTTAAGAATTAACTTATTGATAATTTGAAGTTGCTCACATGAGAAAATTAAGGATATATGCTTCAAAATGGCAAGCTTCAATTGAAAAAACTTGACCAAGTAGTTGACTTTGAAAATATGAATGCTTTGGATTGTTTGAATCTTTATGCATAACTAATTGAGCCTTTGAAGGTGCTTGGATGATATATAAAATGCTTGATAGAAACTTGAATTTAGCAACTTTCAAAATTCAAAGCTTAATATAATTAAGCTTGAAAAACGTTGACCTATAGGTTGACTTTGCACATATGCATGATTTGAAATGTTTTATTCCTTTGAATGTCAAAGCGAAAATCCAGGAAAAGGGTGGCGCTTCACTATATATCTATTTCCATCTTAAGAGTCACCGCGGGTAATTTATGAAAATCGGGAAAAAAAACTTAATAGATAGTTGGGTTTAGGGGTTAGGGTTTAGGGTTTAGGGTTTAGGGTTTAGAAAATGATATGAAAATAAACAATTCATGAATAGCGCGGGAATTGGCTCCAAAACTAAGTTTCTACGGCGGTTCAACCGAGAACCCGCCGTAGAAAGTATTTTCTACGGCGGTTCATGTTTGAACCGCCGTAGAAAGTTTGATTTCTACGGCGGTTCACAGTTGAACCGCCGTAGAAAAGCATTTTTTGGAGCCAATTCCCGCGCTACGTACGTACGCATGGATTTTCTAATTTTTTGTACCAAATTCAAAATCATTATATATATATATATATATAAGAATTAATTATAAAAGTTGTCTTAAAGTATTCAATTATTCAGATGAAAATATTTTATTTATGTAGTGGAAATTTACAAGATATCGAGAGCATATAGGATCAGAGAGTTGGATATATATGATTGCATCAAGAGGGGAAAGGAGAAAAGCGAAAGATGTATATATATATATATATGTATGTATAAACAGATATGTATATATATATGTTTGTAAATTTGTGAGATTAGTTATTATTATACTTACAAATTGGTGAGATTAGTTATTTGAAAAATGGAAAAAACAAATTAATATTGGAAAAAGAATCCACCGCGGTTCAAGACTGAACCGCCGTTGAAGTACCACTTTCAACGGCGGTTCAACTTTGAACCGCCGTTGAAGTACCACTTTCAACGGCGGGTCAACGTTGAACCGCGGTTGAAGTACAACTTTCAACGGCGGTTGAACGTTGAACCGCCGTTGAATAGATGACCCGGTTAATTAAAGTTCGAAATTTTTGAACTTTCTTTTCCTCACTCATTCTCTTCCTCACTCATTCTCTTCCTCCCTCATTCTCTTCCTCTCCAATCCCATTTTTTCCCCTGCATTTCCCCTGTTTCACTAACCAGCTAACAAGTAATTTATAAAGATTTAAATATAAAATACAAACAAAATGAACTGCGTATAGATTTCCCTGGAAATTTTACCAAAGTACTACTCATTGGAAGAAAATAATAATAATAATACAAGAAACATTTATTCATAAATGAAAAACAAGGAAATCTATTTTCCGGAAAATTTGACAAAGTCTCCCCTATAAATGTAACGTACTCCCTGTAAATTCGATGCACATATACTTCAATACTTCACTAAAATTCCAACTATTTCGAATAATACGGAATTCAGTTTCAAATCACTTCAGACAGAATCTCCTCTGCTTGTTTTTTACCAAAACACAAGTGCAATTTAAGATCAGCACATAAGTTTCACACAATTTCAAAAAATAACATATTCATTTCCAAACAGTTCCACATATGAAGCCCCTGGAAATTTTGTCCCTTGATTGCGCGGCTTTATCCGAGGTGTGACCTGTTTCAATCCCACAGTACGAAGGATAAAAATAAATGTTGTTAAAAATTTATTGAATCCTCTCTTCATTAAAATCAAAGAAACATATACAAATACAAAAACACACATACACACCCACGAGAATTGAAGTTTAATAAAAACAAACAATATACCTGAAAATGATTCTTAACTTATTCTCTTTCTCTTAAGGGACACTTGATCCTCGAACCATAATCCTTCGCTGTGGTCATCACGAAGTATGTATTTATCAAGTTCCCTATCTTCCTCATCTGCTCTCGGTTCAGGTAACCCACTAGAGAAAGGGCCAGCCTCATGAAGCCCTTCTTCTGTATCTATCCCTTCCACACCGTGATGTTGTTTACCATGAAGAACAACAGACCAATGTTCGTCGCAAGGATCGGCGATATAAAAAACTTGTTTCGCCTGCGATGCAAGTATAAATGGTTCCCCCTTGAAACCCTCCCGATTTAGGTTGACCAAGGTAAAACCCAATGGATCATCAGTTCGAACCCCACTATTGTTATCAACCCATTTGCAGCGAAATACAACTACTTTGAAACAAACATAGTCAATCTCCCAAATATCTTCGATCACCCCGTAATAAGCCATGCTTGCATACAATGGATTTTTATCCTTCCTGCTAGAAACATGTAAAGCCTCTGAGATTAATGTAACACCACTGTTTTGTGCCGTACTCTTCTCATCTTGTCTCTTAGTAGCAAATGAATATCCATTTATGTCATAGCATGAAAATGCTCGTACCGCAGGGCTGGGCCTAAATGCCAACCATTTCAATGTCTCCGAAACGTCTTTGCCCAGGACAGCATTACCAAACCAATAGACAAATGTCCGAATATGTTCATTGAGCACACGTTGATCCGTCCAAGCAGGATAAGATGTTCTTATTGACTGTATGTGGTCTGTCACATAGGGCGCAACTTCTTCAGAATTGCGCAGAATGTAGAGATGCGCCTTCATTAATTCAACATTAGACGGCAAAAAAATTTTTCCTCCCCTTCTGCCCATACCTGTAATCCTCCCATCGTGCCGATTCTTAGATATTCCAATGGATGCGGTCCCGGCCAAGTACTCAGTGCAAAACTCAATTACCTCCTCAGCTATGTAACCTTCAACAATACTAGCATCAGGACGACAACGATTCTTCACATACCCCTTATATACTTTCATATATCGCTCGAATGGGTACATCCATCGCAAATGAACAGGCCCGCAGATTTTTATCTCTCTGACCAAATGAATCACCAAATGCACCATAATATCAAAGAAGGCGGGTGGAAAATACATTTCTAATTGACAGAGGACAACAATTATTTCATCTTGTAGCTGATCAAGTCTTTCGCGCGCGATAACCTTGCTACATATAGCATTGAAGAAGAAACAAAGTCTTGTTATACTGGACTTAACATGCTTGGGCAATATCGATCGAATAGCTACAGGCAACAATTGCTGCATTAAGGCATAGCAATCATGAGACTTCAAACCAACCAGTTTTAAATCTTTCAAGGAAACAAGTCTGCTTACATTTGAAGAATATCCAGATGGAACTTTGATGCTACGCAAACTTGAACACAGTTGTTTTTTCTCATTTCTGGACAAAGTGTGACAGGCAGGGGGTAGATATGTGCGTTGTCCTCGAGCTACCGGTGCTAAATTTGCTCTTATGTTCATATCAACCATATCAAGTCTCGCGTTATAACCATCCTTAGTTTTACCAGGGATGTTCAAGAGCGTACCTAAGAGGCTTTCGCAAATATTTTTCTCAATATGCATAACATCGAGACAATGTCTGACATCCAAGTTCTCCCAGTATGGAAGTTCAAAAAATATGGATTTTTTCTTCCAACAACCTGTATCATTGTTGCTGGACTCCGAAGTTTTACCAAACTCAACATTAATGTCCGTCACACGAGCTTTCACCTCTGGCCCGCTCAAGGGTTCTGGAGCTTTTCTGAACTCTTGGAATCCATTGAATGCTCTTTTCATACGGCGATACGGATGAGTCTCGAGAAGAAATCTGCGATGCCCAAGGTATACTGTCTTCCTCCCATGTGCAAGCTGACAAAAATCTGTACTCTCCTCACATATTGGACATGCTTTATGCCCTTTAACAGAGTACCCAGACAAGTTTCCATAAGCAGGAAAATCATTAATGGTACAGAACAACATGGCACGTAATGTGAACATTTCTTCACGGTAGGCATCAAACACAGGTGCGCCTTCATCCCATAACTTTTTCAAGTCTTCAATAAGAGGAGCAAGATACACATCGATGTCATTTCCTGGTTGCCGTGGGCCTGAAATCATTAGAGACATAAGTATGTACTTGCGCTTCATACACAAGTAAGGCGGCAAATTGTAAATAACCAACATCACCGGCCATGAGCTATGTGTGCTACTCAGACTGCCAAACGGGTTCATTCCATCAGTACACAGACCAAGCCTCAAATTTCTTGCTTCTCCCCCGAAAGAAGGATACATTGAATCAATCTTTTTCCACTGATCTGAGTCTGATGTATGCATTATCACCTTGTCATCATCACTGGGAATACACCGATCTGAATGCCATGTCAATAGTTGTGCATCTTTTTCATTAGCGAACAACCGTTTAAATCTCGGTATTATAGGAAGATACCACAGAACCTTAGCCGGCGACCCCTTCTTTTGCGCATCAGAACTGTCTTCAACAGCATCACACAGCTGCTTGTTTTTGTATCGGGGAGTGTTACACTTAGGACACCGCAATAAATCCTTATACTCATTCCTGTAGAGGACGCAATCATTTGGGCAAGCGTGGATCTTCTTATACTCCATACCCATTGGACACAATATTTTTTTCGCCTCGTAAATTCGATCTGGAAGTTCATTATCTTCTGGGAGCATATCTTTCAATACCCTCAATAAGGCTGTAAAACTAGTATCTGACCACCCATTTGCCGCTTTCAAACTAAACAACTTCAAAACACTAGACAATCGTGTATATTTACTGCAACCCTTGTATAGAGGCTTCTCATTGTCACCCAAAATCGAAGCAAGAACTTCCGGTTTATCAGCAAAATCCTCGGCGACATCCTCAATCATGGCATCTAATCGATCTCTAGTAATCGCATCATCTCCTTTTGCATGAGATTTTCTTTGCTCAGGTAAACCATCAATACTTTCACCATGCCAAATCCACAGTTTATAAGAAGGATCAAACCCGTGCCGATATAAATGGAATCTTATTGTATCTGAGTTATCAAACCGCGCCCCATTTTTACAAGATTTGCACGGACAATGAACGTACTTTGTATTCTTATAAGCGAATTGAATGAAATTCTCAAGTTCTCTCGCATAAGAATCGGAGGTCCGATCACCACAGAACAAGATATTTCGATCCATGTGTAACTAAGACCTTGAAATAATTAAAAATACCAAATAATAATTCAACAAACAATGTACAAAGTATCAAGTTGCATGCTTGTCTTAGCACATGTCATAATACTTATGTTAGTCATATATGTGCAAAACTACTATAATACCTCAATGAAAAAAATAATGCAATGACAACACATGCGCAATAGACATAATCGAATGAAGAAGAAACTCTAAGTTTTTCATTCATGCATTTCGTCAAACACATAAAATGCATAAAAAAATAATACACACTCTAAGTAGTGCTAATTATATGAACATCATCCATTAAAAATCAAACACTATAAATCAAATTACATCACCGAAAACTACATAGTATAACTAAATAGGGTTCCACACACTACTAAGGTTCGCCACATACATGGAATATATGCAACTTTAATTTTCAGCCATGCAGCTACCATAAATAAAAATAAATGCTATAGGATGACATATCTAAAGTACAAGCATAAGCAATTACTGGAAAATTTTACAAGTTCCTAACCTTTAGGTGGTAAATTTTAGCTCCAAATGACGATTCCTTAGGTTCAAAGTGCAAAACCGTAGTAGAAATTTGGAGACAGACACTCTCGGGCGCGATATGGGAATACACGGTGTTATTTAGGTTTTAATATATATATATACGGTAATACTACGGCGGTTTAAAAATTAACCGCCGTGGAAAGGGAACTTTCCACGGCGGTTGGAGGGAAACCGCCGTGGAAAATGGACTTTCCACGGCGGGTTGAAGGTAACCGCCGTGGAAAGTCCATACTTTCCACGGCGGTTACCTTACAACCGCCGTGGGAAGTCATTTTCCACGGCGGTTTCCCTCCAACCGCCGTGGAAAGTTCCCTTTCCACAGCGGTTTGTCCAAACCGCCGTAGAAAGTCCGTTTCTACGGCGGTTCAACCTTGAACCGCCGTAGAAAGTCCGGTTCTACGGCGGTTCATTTTTAGACCGCCGTAGAAAGTCCGCATTCCTTTTATTACTGCGGTTTTCTATTTTTCGCCGTTAATTCGCAGCCGTTAAAGCTCCGTTTTGTAGTAGTGACACTGTAGCAGAAAGACGACTTGGGTTGTGTTGAAGTTTGATTCAAAAGATAAGTATTATCCTGGTTGCTGATTTATTAGTTGATAAGTTTTAGTAGTTTTTCAGATTAAGCAAATAAATGTTTTGATGTATATCTGCACCATCTGATACGGTTGCAGATTATATCAAAGTAGTGATTAGATTGAAGTAGCGATTAGTACTTATCTATTTCTATGTAAGCCTTTATATAAGGCGTATCATCGAGAAGATTTTAATATGAAAAGTAGAACAGCAGCCAGTTTTCTCTGTTCTATCATTCTCTGTTCCTTTTTCATTGTAGTAGATTAACCCTCTTTATCAGGGTGTTTTAATCCTTGTTCTGCAGAATTATCAGTCCCATCCTTTTTTACTCCAACAAAGTGGTATCAGAGACCACGGGTCTGATCTGAACTGGGAAACATAGCAAACAACAACGGCAATTCAGTGGGTGGGTCTCAACCAACCATCCCTATTTTCAACGGAGAGTGCTATGAGTTTTGGAGTATCAAGATGAAGACGCTATTCAAGTCCCAGGACCTTTGGGATCTGGTCGAAAATGGTTATTCTGAAAAAGACGAGGAATCAAGGGTAAAAGAAAACAGGAAGAAAGACGTCAAGGCATTGTTCTTAATTCAACAAGCTCTTCATGAATCAGTTTTTTCAAAAATTGCAGCAGCAAATACTGCAAAAGAAGCATGGACCACCTTGCAAACAACATTTCAAGGGTCATCCAGAGTGCTCACAATGAGGCTCCAATCCTTGCATCGTGAGTTTGAAACGTTGCAGATGAAGAATGGTGAATCGGTGCAGGTTTTTCTGTCACGAGTGTCAACCATAGTTAATCACATGAAGGCCTATGGCGAGGATGTTTCTGATCAAACTATTGTTGCCAAAGTGCTGAGAAGTCTCACGTCAAAGTTTGACCATGTTGTAGCTGCTATTGAAGAGTCAAAGGACCTAGAAACCTATACTCTAGATGAGCTCATGGGATCCTTGCAATCTCATGAGATGAGGCTGTTAAGATTGGAAGAGAAGACTGAAGATAAGGCATTTTATACACAGGGGGAGACTTTTGGCAAGAAGAGTGAAAGCCTACAAGGTGTTGGTAGAGGCCGTGGAAGAGGAGGAGCACGAGGAAGAGGTGGCCGTGGCAGAGGCCGTGGTGATATCCAATGTTATTATTGTAGAAAACATGGACATGTGCAAGCTAACTGTTGGAAGAAGGAGGAGGATGAAAAACACGCAAATTTTGCTAAAGAAGAAGAGGAGCAAGTTAAGCTATTTATGGCTTACAATGATGAGGTAATACCATCTAGCAATATTTGGTTTTTGGATAGTGGATGCTCTAATCACATGACAGGCATAAAGCCATTGTTTAAAGAGCTAGATGAATCGTACAAGTTGAAGGTGAAGCTTGGTGATAATAAGCAAATGCAAGTGGAAGGGCAAGGGAACTGTGGCAGTGAGCAATGGTCATGGTAACACTAATCTCCTTTACAATGTTTATTATATTCCTAGGTTGACACATAATCTGCTAAGTGTTGGGCAACTCATGAATTCTGGTTACTCTGTATTGTTTGATGATTTGACTTGTGTGATTAAAGACAAGAAAACTGGCCAAAGTATTGCTGATGTTAGAATGGCTACAAACAAATTGTTTCCTCTTGAAGTGTCAAATGTTGAAAAGCATGCTCTTGTTGTGAAGGAATCTGATGAGTCTAAGTTGTGGCACCTTAGATATGGTCACTTGAATGTTAAGGGGTTAAAGTTGCTTAGCCAAAAGCAGATGGTGTACGGGCTGCCTAGTATTGACATGGTTAATATGTGTGAGGGGTGTATCTATGGGAAGCAGAATAGAAAATCCTTTCCAAAAGGAAAAGCAAATAGAGCATCTGATTGTCTTGAAATTATTCATGCTGATTTATATGGTCCTATGCAAACTACTTCACTTGGAGGCAGTAGGTATTTTTTGTTGTTTACAGATGATTATAGCAGGATGAGTTGGGTGTACTTTCTTCAGTCAAAGGGAGAAACCTATGAGACTTTTAAAAAGTTTAAAGCTCTCGTGGAAAAACAAAGTGGGAAGTACATTAAGGTGTTGAGAATTGACAGGGGTGGCGAGTTTCTTTCAAATCAATTCACAGAATTTTGTGACAATGACGGCTTGCATAGACAGCTCACAGTCCCTTACACACCAGAGCATAACGGCGTGGCGGAGAGGAAAAATAGAACGGTTGTTGAGATGGCAAGAAGCATGCTGAAAACGAAGAATTTACCACTTCACTTTTGGGTTGAGAGTGTTGCTGTAGCTGTATACTTGCTCAATATTTCTCCAACTAAGGCGGTGCTGAATAGAACTCCATATGAAGCATGGTGTGGTAAAAAACCATGGTCAAAAGGATATAAGCTATATAACCTTGCTAATGGCATGATTATTGTAAGCAGGAATGTTGTGTTTGATGAGGAGACAAAATGGACATGGAGTATAAGCAAAGATGGTGGTTTGATGGAGATCTTGGTCGAGGACGAGGAGCAGCCATAGCCGGCTGTACAAATTCCAGAAAGCCCAGCTCATTCCCCTTCACCAAAATTTGGCAGCGACAGTCCAACTGTGTCAACAATTGCGGCAGATTCAAGTTCAGCATCACCTCCCCAAAAGGTCAGATCATTGCAAGATGTATATGAGACCACACAAGCCTTGTTTGTTGCAGACCCAACAACTTTTGAAGAAGCTGTGGAGAA
Organism: Leptodermis oblonga; assembly: GCA_016801395.1. Lineage (NCBI taxonomy): Eukaryota > Viridiplantae > Streptophyta > Magnoliopsida > Gentianales > Rubiaceae > Leptodermis > Leptodermis oblonga. The sequence goes on along the minus strand of CM028754.1, from coordinate 43,077,404 downwards.
GGAAGAATGGCGCAATGCAATGAAGGAGGAGTTGACATCCATTGAAAAAAATGAAACATGGCAGTTGGTGGAGCTGACTGAAAACAAAAATGTGATTGGAGTTAAGTGGGTCTTTAGAAATAAGTACCAAGCAGATGGAAGCATACAGAAGTATAAAGCCAGACTTGTAGCGAAAGGGTATGCCTTGGAATATGGAGTCGATTATGATGACACTTTCTCTCCAGTTGCACGGTTTGAAACTGTAAGAACTTTACTTTCATTAGCTGCCCATTTACATTGGCCAGTTCATCAATTTGATGTTAAGTCAGCCTTTTTAAATGGAGACTTGGTGGAAGAGGTATATGTTTCTCAACCTGAAGGTTTTGTTGTTTCTGGTAAAGAAAATCATGTCTACAAATTGAGAAAAGCTCTTTATGGGCTAAAGCAAGCACCCCGAGCATGGTATAGTAAGATTGATTCTTACTTCATAGAGAATGGCTTTGAAAGAAGTAGGAGTGAGCCTAATCTTTACATAAAAAGGCAACAAAGTGACTTGCTAGTTGTGTGTCTTTATGTTGATGATATGATTTACCTGGGTTCATCTGCCTTTATGATCACTGAGTTTAAGGCTTGCATGAAGAAGAAGTTTGAGATGTCAGATTTAGGTTTGCTGCACTTCTTTCTTGGTTTAGAGGTGAAACAAGTTGAAGATGGTATTTTTGTTTCACAGAGAAAATATGCCGTTGATCTGCTCAAGAGGTTCAACATGATTAATTGTAAAATTGCTGCAACACCTATGAACTATAATGATAAATTATAGGTTGATGATGACACTAGAAATGCTGATGCTAGGCTGTTTAGAAGCTTGGTTGGTGGCCTCATATATCTCACTCATACCCGACATAGCTTTTGCTGTGGGAGTGATTTCAAGATTTATGCACTGTCCTTCAAAGCAACATTTTGGTGCAGCAAAAAGATTGTTGCGGTATATTGCTGGAACAAGTCATTATGGGTTGTGGTATTGTCAGGCTGAAAAGTTTGGACTGGTTGGATTCACTGACAGTGACTGGGCTGGCTGTATAGAAGATAGAAAAAGCACTTCGGGTCATGTGTTCTCTCTTGGTTCAGCTGCTGTATGCTGGAGCTCAAAGAAGCAGGCTGTGACTGCTTTGTCATCTTCAGAAGCTGAATATACTGCTGCGACATCATCAGCACGACAAGCTGTGTGGTTGAGAAGGATTTTAGCAGATGTTAATCAGGAGCAAGAGAACCAACCGTCATTTATTATGATAATAAAGCAGCTATAGCAATGACTAAAAATCCATCTTACCATGGGAGAACAAAACACATTGACATAAGTGTTCACTTCATAAGAGATTTGGTGAATGAAGGCAAGGTTGCCTTACAATATTGCAGCACCCATGAGCAAATAAATATTTTGATGTATATCTGCACCATCTGATACGGTTGCAGATTAGATCAAAGTAGTGATTAGATTGAAGTAGCGATTAGTACTTATCTATTTCTCTAAGCCTTTATATAAAACGTATCATCGAGAAGATTTTAATATGAAAAGTAGAATAGCAGCCAGTTTTCTCTGTTCTATTATTCTCTGTTCTTTTTTCATTGTAGTAGATTAACCCTCTTTCTCAGGGTGTTTTAGTCCTTGTTCTGCAGAATTATCAGTCCCATCCTTTTTTTACTCCAACAGGTTGTTCATGTATATTTTTGTTGTCACCGATATGCTATTATTATTGTTCCGATGCAGGTAGACGGAGAAACAATGAAAGGCAGTTACAGAGGGAGATAAGATAAGGGAAAGAAATGCTAAACTTCGTTGTGAAATTGTAGAGTCGGTTGCAAAATCCTAACGCAAAACAATTGCAAAATCCATAGAATACGACACAATGATCAGTCGCAGGATCAAAGGGATCGATCACCGAAATGGTGTTATTTTGTCCCATCGTCAACAACATCAGCTCCCCATGGCCGGTTTCAACCAGCAATTTTCAATGTTGCAAATACATTAAATTGCTTGCTCTATTTTTTTTTATTACTATCCTCAGATTATTTTTGTTATTCTTCTTCAAATAGAATTTGATTCATGATGGAACACTAATATTCATGCTTGCTGACTCGATGATACGTTGTTGCTGTTGCCCTTTTTCCTATATTGCTTCTTTGTTCGTTCTATAGATTCAAGACTTGCTGAAGAGTATTGCAGAATTTGTAGAGAGAGAAACGGAGAGCAGGGCAATGACTTGATGATGTTTTATTACAGTGGAGGGTGTTTTAGTCTAAAAAAATTTATATTTCTTAGTCAAATTTTTTTTTTTTCCAGTCCAAGGTTTAATTTGTTCTTTATAGAAGTAGATGGTTTATTTTGTACTTGCGACAAATCTCGAGGTTGTTTTTGTATTTCGCCATTATTTTTAAAATATTGTTAATAAATCAATTACATTCCTTGTACATTAACTATCAGTCACTCAATAATCAACTGCATATAATATATATAGAAGGTTTCATATATAATTTCTCTACCATACTTGCTTCAAGGACTTTGTAATAGATCATTGACCCTGTTACTCATAATAAGCCAAATTACATTTACCTCCCTTGAAATATGATTAAATTACAAATAAGTTTCTATAGTCTTCAAAATTACAAATAGTGTACGTATATATCTGAGCTATTAAAAAAATTGGTTTGTGTTTATTTTGTTTACAAATAGTGAGGGCGATATCGAGTTGAGCCAAGTCCTGAGATTCAAAAGGTTCAAACTATGATTGTTTATTTGCTAATTGAGTTTAAAATTTCTTTTTTGTTTGTTTATTTATTACGTAGATGAGCTCGAACTGAATTTTTATTGAGACGATTGTGAACTTATTTGTAAAGTTTGTGCTCATTCTCAGTCAATAACAAAAATTAATTATGTAATTATGATTTATTCGTAAAAGTTTGTGCTCATTCTCAATCAATAACAAAAATTAATTATGTAATTATGATCAAACCAAATGGATACATTAGTAATTTTTAAAATTACAAGAACTAATTTGTAATTTTACCAAACCTCGAGGTAAATGTAGTCAAAATCATCCTTTAGTGGTAGGCAACTTGTGTTGGAAACTGGTTTTATGGTACTGTATGATAAGAAGGCTTAATTGGTTTAGATTAGATTAGATGGTAGCTAATCCTACAGATATCATGCACTTCACATCCAAGTACTTTAAATGGTAGATTGTTACTGCATATAATATAATCAATCATAATGAATAAGTTAACTTTTATAACTAAATTTTTGTAAAAAAATAAAATAAAATTAGTCATGGTTAATCGACTAATTTTTATCATCATACAATTTAAAACTCATCAACTTTTTAATTAATTAATTTTAAATATTTTGTTATTATAAGCAGTCTTCGTCTCGAGGTGCCTTAATTAATGTGCCTTAATTAATGTAACTACTTTTTCACATTTCATACTCACGTCAACCATAAATATCTAAATACTATTGGTTGCGGATAGTATCAGGTCGGGTGGACATGAGTGGTCTCCAATTTTGCTATACCATTGAGCCAACTTGGAAAATACTTGGCCCCGATGATCATGACTTGCAGGGGCAAAGGTTGAAATGGCAAATGTTGAAATAAGCCCATGATGTTTGTCGAAGGTTCAGATAAGTCGCTAACGTTACTTTTAGATTAAAAATGTCCATAATGTTACAAAAAAAGTCCAAATAAACCCCTTCTCCGTTAACTATTTACCACATGAGCAATTGCTGATGTGGTTAAAAACTTGCTCCACGTAGACAAACAAGTATTAAAAAATCATTAAAAAAAACAAAATTACCCCAGAGTCTTCTTCCTTCCCAGAAAACCCACATTCTCCTTCTGTTCGACCCAAACCTCCTCTTCTCTCTTTCTCCCCCCCCACCCCCATCATCTCTCTGTGAATCTTCTCCCACTTCCCTTTAGTTCAACCGAAACTCCAGCCAAGAAAATTCTGACTCTTCCCTTTTCCTCCCTCTGTAAACCCACAGGAAGAACCTCACACACACTAGAAAATTTCTCATTGCAATCGAAAGAAAGGAACCAAAAGAGGCACTTAATTTGAAGCCCGAACAAGTTTAAGAGTGTTAGAAATCGTAGATTTTAATTAGGCGTTGGATGCTGTTAATGGGTTCAGCACTTGTTATTTGATGGTGTATTTAGTATATTTTCGTGGGTTTGTTTTGTTTAATGAAGCTACTGTTTTAGAAATTTAGATTATAATTTGTGTGTGATTAAATTAAATGAGACTCTTTTCTTGAACCAGTGAAGAGCTTAACTCATTGGGTATGTTTGAAGGATGTTATATACTGCTATAATTTGATTTGTTTGATTTATTGAATTGGGTTATTTAAATTCTGTTTTACATGTAGTTTTGGAGCCGAAAATAAGTTTAAGAATGGAAAACTGGAGTTGTTTATATGTTTTGAAGTGCTGGAAACATGAATTCAAATGTGTTGTGCTAAGATTTGGAAAAGCTAAGAAGAATGTCTCTACTCTGTTTTTCATCCTTCTGAAATTCTGAACTACAGTATAGCAGAAGGTTTGGGTCGAACAGAAGGAGAATATGGGTTTTCCCAGAAGGTTTTTTTTTTTTTTCCTTCTTTTTCCAGGAAGGCAGAAGAATTGGAAAACTGAAAACTGGATTTATGGTTCTCTTATGATTCCACGGGATTTATGGATTTTGGTTGAAATCAAGTTTGGAAGAAACTGATTCAGTTTTGGGTTGAAGAAGAGAGAAGGAGGAAACTGAAACTTGGATTTATGGTTCTCTTATGATTCCACGGGAAAAGGTTCAAATAGAGGAGGAGGAAACTGAAACTTGGATTTTGGAATTGGAAAACTGGAATTATGGAGCTGGAATCGGGAAGAAGAAGAGAAAAAAGAAAAAAAGAAGGAAAAATAAAAACTTTCTGGGAAAGGTGGGGAGGAAGAAGAAGAAGTGGGAAGGAGAAGTAGACTGTGGGGGTAATTTTGTCTTTTTCATGATTTTTTAATACGTATTTGCTTACGTGGAGTAAGTTTTTAACCACGTCAACAAATTTTGCTCATGTGGCAGATAGTTAATAGAGGAGGGGTTTATTTGGCATTTTTTTTTATAACGTTAGGGACTTATCTAAATCTTAAGGCAAATATTAGGGGCTTATTTGAACATTTTCCATGACTTGCAGTGGCGGATTTAGGGTGGGGCACTGGCCCCATCCTAAATCCCTTAATATATGTATACATTTTTTTAAAATATTAATTTTATTTTGTTTTTACATTATATGTGCCTCATAAACCAATTTTTTTAAAAATAAAAAACATTAATATTAGTTAAAACAATAGAAAAAAAGCAAGAAATAGAGAGAATACTTGTATGGTATAAAATGTATTTTGAAGATTTGTTTTAAATTTATTCTTTTTTTAATTAAAAATATGTATTAAAATTTGTTAGAATTCATATTTAATTTATATTTTTTTTATTATGTGTTGTAAATATAAATGTGCCCCCACTAAACTATTTTTCTAGCTCCGCCACTGCTTGCTTGGAAAGTAAAATGACAATACACAGAAATTGAAATTATTGTTATTATGGAAATGGATCTCAAATTGCATTTAATAATCCAAAAAGACAGTAATAAATAACATACGGAAATAAATGAAACAATAGATACAGTGATTTACGTGATTCAGTCAATGACACATACATCCACAACTGGAGAAAAAGTTAAATTTGCTAATAAATGTGGGAGCAAACTACCATTTTGGTCCCTTACAAATTATTCAATTCTCTTTCAAGCTAAATGTTGATGGTTCATCTCGACGCAATCCAGGACAGTCAGGTGGCGGTTTTGTGTTGCGCGATGCTTACGGTTTCGTATTGTTTGCAGGATCTTTTCACTTGGGACATCTCACTAGTTTTTAGGCTGAGGCGTCAACTCTGTTATTGGGCCTCCTTGCCTGTCAGCAGTGGCCTATACACTCTTTTCTGATAGAGACGGACTCCAAACTTCTCCTGGATGCCCTCTTAAAAGGCATCTGGTCTTGGCGGGCATCTCCAGCCCGAAAGCAGATTGTTAGGGCACGACCCTCCCTCCCGGTCTCCTCATTTACACATATCTATCGACAGGCTAACGTAGTGGCAGACGGTTTGGCTTGTTTGGCTAGTGATACGCGAGAATCTAGGCTTTTCACCCACACCTCCTTGCCATTATGGCTCCGAGGATTGGTTAGTTTAGATGTGTCTAGTTTTCCTTACCTTAGGGTCTAGTATCATCATTTCCATTTTCTGTTATTGCTAAGGTAAGGTTCATTAAGTCCCCTATGTCACTTTTATATACCCGGTCTTTTAGGCCACTATATTAATAAAGAGTCACCATGCCACCATCTATTAAAACAAAATTTATTCAATTCTCTTTTTTGTCCTTCACATTTCAAATTGTGAGAAAAAGTCTTTCACATTTTTGTTAGCTTACCTTTTTGGTCACTCACTAACTTTTCATCTATTTTTTCATCCATAAAGTCACTTGTCACCCCACATGTTGAATATTTAAATGGTAAAATTAAAATAAAGTAATAAAAATTGGTATTAAATATTAAATAATTTATGATTATTTTTTCCAAATATGATCAACCTTTTATAATTATATTATGAAAAATATCAATATATATATATATATATGATTTTTTTTTTTGTTGGGACAAGACAAATTCTTAGTAATTATGTTCGGATCTTTGAGAACTTTAGCCAATTGCAATTCATACGTAGCCATCGCTAGTGTTTTACAAATTTCAATTCTCAGATTTAATTACCATCTAATCTGAGCTGTTGTCTTGATTTGATCCTTCTATTTAATTAAAAATGTTTCACTTTCGTTTTCTAACTTTGAAAATTATTTTTTATTTTATATTCTCAAACTCAGATTTTAAAACACACAAGTTATTTCTGCCTAGCACGCACACGTACATTAACGGGGGAGCAAATAGGAAAAAATTTAAAAATATAAATTACTTTGTTCAACCTCAACCAAATTTGCTGCTATTCACAAAAAGAATGGGTGTGTGCAATATATTCAAACTAGGCCATTCCTCCGTTAAATTCTGTAGGGCACAATTCAGTCACATCAACAATTGCGCTTTGTTTCTTCTGAAAACGCGTAACATTTGCATACCAATAATATTGGACATGTTCTTTTTATTTCGTTTTGAAAACGATTTTGATTTTAATAGTAAATTTAATATATTTTAATCATATTTCATTATTTTTAATACAACTTTTTATTATTTAGCATCTATTTTTTATATTTTTAATACACTTTTTACATTATTAAACTATTTTTCAAAACTTATTTTCAAAATCGTTTTCAAAATGTTGGATGGCTTGAAAATCAAACATAAAGGCAACGAGTGGCAGGAAAGTACCCCGCAATTCCAATGTGAACACAGAAAGAATGAGGTGCTAGATAAAAAAGATAGCTCTTGATGATGAACAGAAAAAGAAATTGATTCGAAAAGAAAACTCTGTTTCTCTCTGTTCAAATGGCTGAAGCTGTTGTCTCCGCTATACTGAAAACTCTTGGTGATTTATCAGTGAAAGAAGCAACGTTCCTCTCTGATGTATCTGCTCAAGTTGAAGAAGTTCGGGAAGAGCTAGAGCAAATGCGGTACTTCCTCAAAGATGCAGACAGCAAACAATTCAAGGACGAAGGAATTCGCCACTGCGTAAGGAGAATCAGGAGTCTTGCTTATAGAGTTGAAGATCTTGTAGAGACTTATGTCATCCAAGTGGAAGCTAAGAAATCAAAAGGAAAAAAAGGCTTCAAGAAATTTCTCAAAAGGTCTGCTGGTTTTTTTGGTGAAATCATATCTCTTCACAAACTTGGAAATGAGATTCAAAATGTCAAAAGAGATCTAAGCAACGTTACAACAAGTCTCCAAAGGTATGGAGTCATAAGATCCATTGGTGGAGAGGGAGAAAGCTCGTCATCACATCAGAATAATCAACAATGGCTTCGACAGACTTATGCACATGAAGTTGAAGAGTACTTTGTCGGGATGGAGAATGATATCAAATCTTTGGTGTCACTGGTCACCGAAGAGGATGATAAGGAACACCACCGCATCATTTGTATTTGGGGAATGGGCGGTCTTGGAAAGACAACTCTTGCTAGAAAAGTATACAAACACGAAGATGTCCAACGGCGCTTTGACCGCTTTGCTTGGACCTGCGTAACTCAACAAGCTCAGATCCAAGTGATTTTACAGGACATCTTGATGCAGCTTCTCCCGGAGAAAAAAGATGGTGTGAAATCGATGGTACAAAGGGAGTTAGTCCGAGAACTTCATGAGGTGCTGATGAAGAGTAAGTGTTTGGTGGTTCTTGATGATATCTGGAAACTGGATGATTGGGAAAGCTTACGGGCTGCATTTCTTAGTAGTACTCAAGGGAGCACTAGTAAACTGTTGATGACTACTCGCACACAAGAAGTTGCAAAGCTTGGATCTCTTTACGAGCTTCAAGGCTTGAGTCAAATGGAAGGCTGGGAGTTGCTTCAGACAATATTGTCCTCAAGAACAGGTCCCAATCACTCTTTTTTCCTATTTCAAATTTTTAAATAATACTTTCTTGATCTGTACCGTACATTTTATAATACTGAAAATATTTTTTTAATCCAACTTATATGAATACTTAGCATATTTTCCGTGGGATATATACCTGACAGATACGACCCGCGGGTTTTTTGAACACCCCTAGTTTCACTGGTGTAATTCCACTAGTACATGCGATCATTTACATTTCGGAACATTGACGTTATATAAAATTTCAGGTTCTTATTGTCACCAAAAAGAAAAATAATTAAGGTTCTTACACATATAAACGAATTGTGAGGTTAAAGTAACTTTTTTTCCAACCTAATATGGTTAATTTTTCTTTCTTTTTTTTTTTAAATTTTATTTATCAATCTTTAAGTTATTACTCCTTCAGTTTCAATAAAAAAATTTCAGTGATACAGTTATTTTTAAGTTATGAGGTACAAGTCATAACAAACTCTTTATATTGAACCGATGGATGGAGTATTTTTTTATTTTTTGTACACCATTTAGTTCGGTGTATATGGTTCATGACATATAGAAGGTATGATCTACAGGTAATCATACCAAAAAGTCACCTCCTAGATAGTTTCATTTAACATTGCCTCAGATGAATTATGGGATCAATGATCACTGATTATACGGAAATGCTGATGTTAGAATGGTATTGACTTTCAGATTTCAAAACCAATGCACAGTCATTAAGGGAAATTGGAATGGAATTGGTATCCAAGTGTGGAGGTCTACCACTTGCAATTTGTGTTCTTGGAGGAATTCTAAAAGATAAGAGTTCTTTAGCAGAGTGGAAAATGGTGAACAAACATATAAGTTCATATCTTATTGAGGTGGAAGAGAATGGAGACACAGGTGGAGGATTAGTGGGTCGAGTCTTGTCTTTGAGTTATACTGAATTACCATATCATTTGAAACTGTGCTTCCTCTGTTTTGGAAATTTTAAAGAGGATGAAATCATAGGAGCAGAGCAGTTATATTTTATATGGATTGCAGAAGACTTGGTTTTGTCACAACACAAAAGAGACGGAGAATCATTCATGGAAGTTGCAGAAAGACACTTGAGAGAATTAGGCAACAGGTCTATGGTTCAACTAGAGGTGGATGCATTATCTATAACTGCAAGGATTAGCTCATGTCGCCTTCACGACGTAATGAGGGACTTGTGTCTGGATAAGTGTAGAAAAGAAGAATTCATCAAAGTTATACATCTCCGAAACATAAAGCAGCCCTTGCCTGATTCTTCTTATCCTACTAATAGTACTGCTCATAGATTGGTCATCCACATTGATGATGATGATGATGATGATGATGAGGTAGATGCGGTTAGTAGGATCAATGATGCTCGAGAGGATTGGACGCAAACGCGGTCGTTTTACCTACGCGGTCGAAGCTTTTTTAATAGAGTTATGTGGAAGCAAGGTATGGTTACGCATGATTTCATGATGCTGAGAAGACTTGCCATTGAAGCTTTTAGCTTTAAAGAGCATAAGTTTCCTTTTAAGTTGGGAAACTTGATCCACCTCAGAATGTTAAGTTTTAAGTATTGTGAATTGGATGAATTGCCATCATGTATAGCGGATTTGCCGTTGTTACATACTCTTGATTTGCGATGCATAGATGGAATAAGAATCCCAAATGTTCTCTGGAAGATGAAACGACTAAGGCATTTTTGCGTTTGGGACTTCAAAATAATCGGGGATGAAAAGGTTAGATTACATGGTTTGATTGAGCTGGAGACACTTGAGACATTTGATAATCGTTTTAATGAAATTGCAGATCTTTCAGAATTGGTGAATCTTCGTTATCTCCGGGCTCGAGTGAATAAATCCAATGACGATCTTTATGCTTTGATGGATTCCATTGACAAGAATGGTACAAAGCTACGCGAGATAAGTCTTGAGATTGAGGGTCTTGATTTCACTACTGGATCAGTGAACGGATATGACCTTTCGGTAAAAGTTTTAATGTGTGGAAGTCTTGATAGATTGTATTTTAAATTCAAATTGGTTGAATTTCCAAGTTATGAACCAGGTTTTCTACCACATCTGATTTGGTTAAGGTTATTTGAAAATAAATTGGAGGAAGACCCAATGGAAACACTAAGGCAGCTGCCTCAATTGCGATCCCTATATTTAGGAAGTGATTCTTATTTGGGGGAATACTTGATTTGTCATGAACAAGGGTTTCCTCAACTTAGAGATATGGATATCACTGGTCTACCCAATCTAAAGTACTGGAGGGTAGATGAGGGGTCTATGCCTAATCTTTCTAGTCTGCGCATCAGGTGGTGTGATTCACTAGTGATGGTTCCCTATGGATTGCGATTTATTAAAAGTCTCAAGGTACTGTCCCTTTTTTTAATGCCTCAGGAAATTTGTGACAGGGTAAGAGTGGTAGATGGGCACGAGGGAGTTGATTATTACAAAATCCAACATGTTCCTTTAATTGAAATACTTTCGCGCGACTAAGAGATCAAAGCTACTCTGCAGTAGGGTAATTTCCCAGTGTAACTCATTTTTTTTTTTCATTTTTTTTTTGGCGCATGGTATTTGTAGATATATAGCTCTCATGCATACTCAAATTTCCTATCTTCAAAAAAGTTATGGTATTAAATTTCACTATTATACTCATTAATGATTATGATCTTTTGCTTGCAGATCACTCATCTTAATTTTGGAATATGCATAAGCCCGGTCGAACATATATTCCTCGATCCACACCAATGGAATTTTTCTCCTTTTTTTTTTTTTTGGTTTTTGGAATTTGGATGTTATTTGTTATTTTAAAATTTTCAATAAAGTTGCAGTTAGTGTTTATATACTCAAGGAATGGTCTAGTTTTGTATGTATGTTTAGTGTATACATAATTTGAGGATTTTATATTATGGTAGTATTTCCAACCAAGAGCCTTTGAATTCCTTATAGCAACTTTAATAGGGAGGAGCATGGTTGTCAAACTCATTCCTCGTGAGTCTACGAGTCCAGGAATCGGAAATGAGTCAGACTCGTTAGAATTAGTGGAAATGCTGAACTCGCACTAGACTCGTACGAGTCTACGAGTTTAACGAGTCCAGAAAAAAATTATTGGGCTGCATAATTTGAAGGATTAGGCTGCTGGAATGGTTTCTTTTCCAAATTAATTGGGCCATTTTCACCCCAAACCAACTAAAATTTCTAATTTCCCATTTTTTGTGAATATATGGCTTAATAGATGAAGATGAAGAGGATGTTCAAATGACAACAGATATGCATTTCTAAGATGTTGGCCAAAATAAAGAAGGCAATGAATGAAGCTTTTGAGGGTTATGAATTTGAGAAAAATGTTTCATTATTGGTATGATTATAAATGAACATGTTATTGTTATTTTGCTATGGTTTGTTGAATTAATGACTTGAATTTGATCATAATGTATTGAGATTTGAGGTTACTGCTTGTTAAGGATATTATTTGTTCACAATTGCTAATTTGACACTTTAATGTGGTTTTTTAAAATTCTATTTAAGTTTTATGTTACAAGTATAGTTAAATTTGTGTATGTATTGTGATTGAGAAAATTATTAGAATTAATTATACAATTTAATCCTATTTTTCGATTCTAAGGTCGATTCTACGACCCGATTCTACAATTTCAATTCTAGACCTAAAACGAGTTTAAATCAATTTACGAGTTTAACAACCTTGGGGAGGAGTGAAATATGTACGGGGTATGTCCATTTATATATTTTATTCAATATTTTGAAAATATATTTTTTAAATAACTTTGATTAAAACAAGTGTGGTTTGTCAAGGCAATTAAAGTAAGGAACAAAAGACAAATATTACTCTCTCCCTTCTATCAGAAGGGTCCAGTTTGAGTTTTTTTACATCTCTTACCCTTACTAATATAATTATGAGTGATCTACAGTTAATTCTTACTTTTTAAGTAAGGATATAAATGGAACAAATGGTGACAAATTAAGTATTTTAAGTATTGTACCTTGACATCCCTACGTAAAGATAGACCTTTCTAATGGAAAAGAGGGAGTAATTTATATTGGTTCGGATTTCTCTTGCAATCCTTATTTACTACTTAAGTTCCACCGCTTAAGATTTTCTAATGCACTATCGTGAATTATTTAAAGGTGTAATTCAAACGTACACGCTCACTTTCTAATCATCGACCTTTTGATAAGACTTTTTACAATAATACCTAATTTAACTCTAAGATAGGATTTTCACCGAATGCTTTAACCTTTTGTCTAATCCACATATATGGACCTAGGACTTACACAAAACACCCGATATCTTCAAATTAAAATCCTCAATTCACCTTGGATAATTATCTCTTTTCAAGTGTTTAGTGCTTTCTTATATGAGAAAAGATTTGCTAAAAACAAATGAGCTACACTTTAACACAAATACATGAAAATGACACAAAACTATCTTTATGAATATCAAGTTCAAATCCAACTTTTTTGTAAAATTTATTTGGAAGACTTAAATGATGCATAGCTGATAGCTTTTCAGTTCGGCATTATTGGTCTTATTTGGAGTGTTTGGAGTATTTATAGGGCTCCAAAATCATGCTCCAATGACTGGTTACAAATGGTTAGATAATATCAGTTGACTTTCGAGTCGACATCCGACTCACAACTCTTTCGTTTGCTCATGAAATGTGTCTAACGGAAAGATCATGTCGATCCAGCTTGTGATTCGATATCTCGATCGACACTGCTTTTGAATCCTTGGTTAGGATTTTACTCAGGACTCCCATGTAGCTGACAAACAGAGAAAATATATCAAGTTCAAATTAAGGAGAAGAAATATATAATATATAATTGTCTTTCTTACTTGATGTTTCTCCTAATTGTGAAAGTTTCCAATTATGTTAACTCTAATCAAATGCTGGTTCTCATAATCCACCAAGATAAGTTGTAATTAGTTATGAACATGTTGAATTTTTGGTATTTATATATTAAGTTTGAAATGAGAAAATAGAAAATTGATAAAATGGTTTATTATTAATTCAAGTTGGATTGTTCTCTTCAAATTCACTTAAAAGTCTTAACCTTTAAACTTGAATTGATTCATATATGTTTCAGCATAACTTGTGGAAACCAAATAAATTGATTCTCTTACAGTTAATATCAGACCTTTCAGCTGAGTCCGTATTATCAAACAGTTTCAATCTCTTACAAATTTCTGATCTTTTTGAAATGGCTGAAGCTGTTGTCTCGGTTGTACTAGAAACACTTGGTGATTTGTTGGTGGAAGAAGCAAGATTTCTATCTACTCAAGTTGAAGAAATCAGCAAAGAGCTACAGAGAATGCTGTGCTTCCTCAATGATGCAGATGCCAAACAGAGCAAGGATGTAACCCTTAGAAACTTATAGGATTGAATATATGTCCCAGAATAGATGTCATTATCACATATCACTGATAAATTGTACTATTTTTTTCAAATTTATCCTTATTTAGTAGGTTCTAATTAATTGAATTAAACATTTTCAATACATTTTGAAAATACCATATGATTTTGAAAACTTGTAAAGACTAATACTCTGTTTTATGTCATTAATTCTAACTACTACTATAATCACGTTATCGCTTTGGGTTAAATTATTTATTTATTTATTAAAAATGATGATAACATTGTAATCAATAACATAATAATGAGAAATATTAAATTAGATTATTATAATTATTTTAGTTTTTTATTTTTAATCAAAAGTGTAAAAATGATATTTATTTGGAGACGGATATAATCCTGCAGATATCATGCTCTTCACATCTGCAACGAATGTGAAATAGTGACTTCAAAGCAACCATCAACATGAAGCATCCAAGTACTTTAAATGGTAGATGATTACTGCAGATTATCAATCAAAAGGACAGATACACGACAAACAAAATTAACAGAAAATGCAAAATAGTCAAAACAAATTACAAAAAAGAATGCCTGATCAATAGCAAGAAAATCCTTTTGTGTATTGTCATGATGCAAAAGTTGATGTTTCTATGAGGCAAAATCGAAGAAACAATGGTTCTCAAGCAGAGAATTAGCATCAAGGAAAGGAACTTTTCACCCTTCATAAAAATACCACAAATAGTTTTACATGGAACAGCTAGACAAAATGTGGCTGCTGCATAAGGATCAGATTCCCCATTTTTATGATTTCACTTGGAGTTCACATATATATATATATATACACACACACACACACACAAAGTTGACTTCAGACAGATTTATCATCCCGAAATGTAATGGAGCTTCATCCTGAGTTTTTCCTCTTTTCTTACTTAAGATTCTTGGTTCACACGTGACGCCACTGAAATTCAGAACAATAGCGTGACACTTGTGATCTAACTATACGCTTATACTATTAGGTATTAGAAATCCAATTCACACCTACTGCGCGAAAGAAAAAACACTAATTAATCTCCACAACTGTTAAACTATGCTTAACCCTCCTCTATTTTGCTTCATTTGAAAGGTAGACTGCAGTGCTCATCCTAAAGCTTAGAAGAACTGATAATAAAAAGGGCCCAAAGAAAAGATAATATGGTAATTCAGTAAATTTTATTTATTTTTTATTTTTCGTGTGAGCTTTGAACTGCTTTAGAAAAAAATTAAAAATCACACTTGCATCAACCCTTTTTAAGAAAAAATAAATTTGGATTGAACCCAAAAAAAAAAAAAAAAAATCACTGTTGCATCAATTTTTTAAAGCAAAAGTAAATATGGACTTTTAAGTGTGAGTATTGTTCTGAAATAAAAAATAAAAAAAAACCATTTTGCATTAACACATTTTGAATAAAAATAATGTCAGATTTAATATAAAATTTTTGAGCAAGACACAATACTACATTTAAAGAAAAATTAGGCTTCTATAATTATTGAGCCATGGGTGTTTCCCCGACCTATTCATCAGTATGACATCTATTTTTCTTAGTTAGTAGGAGATTTGTTTGTGATTCCACATAATTAAGTTCAGATGCAGTCTCCCATGAAGCGGATTCACATGTGTAACCACTTCTGCGGATTCTGTTTTAAGTGAACAATATCTTCTTTTTTTTTTTTCTTTCTTTTACTCATGAGTATATTTTTTTTAAAAGAAAGAAAAAAAAAACTTGATACTGGTTAAAGGTATCACTCATATTTTTCAAAATAAAAATAAATATTAATTATTAAGAGAAAAAGTAATTAATACTCATGAACAGTGCCATTAATACGTATTGTTCAAGAGTATTAGTGACACATTTGAATAGTATCATTTTAAGAAGGAAAAAAAATTAAACATAAAAAAACTGATAATCATGAACAACATACTAGTGATATTCTTCATTTTATAGAAAAAAATAAAAAGGAAAAAAATTACAAAATATACTCTTGAAGAGTCCAAATTAAGTAAAACTGTTTTTCTTTCAGAAAGAACATTAGTATTTCTGCCCCCAAAATTGTTACTACTATCTTAAAATTAAAATTTCAAACATTTCTGTTTTTCTGTAACCTAATCCTTTTTCTTTCTTTGCTCCCATCAATGATCATCAATCAAAATATTACTGAAAATATTTTCTTTCTTGTCTTTTTTAAGTTTCCATTTTGCAATTACAACTCTAGCGAACGAACAATATCTGTTATCATAGCACCAGCAATTTCTTTATATACACTCTCTCCGTTCTATTATGATAGTCTACTTTATATTAGTAAAAATAGTAATACAAAATAGAATATTCTAACTAAACAAATAGAGTAATTTGTATGGTCAGATTCCTATTCAACAATTCCTCAATTATGTTCAGCAAGAATATCCCATGGCATGTGAAGAAGCAAACATATAATATCGAAAATGGAATCTCCATGCAGCAAAACCAAAAAGTTAGTATCTCCATGCATCTTTACTAATTATTATTTGTACAGATTAATACTTAATTATATAGATTTGTATGATTTAGTTTTTTTTTAAAATGTTTGTATCTTAATCAAATTATTTATCTTTTATTAAGTAGTGAAATATGACATTATTAATTGTAAAAATTAAAATTTAAAGTTAAAAAAAATAAAAATAAACTATCGTTAAGGAATGAATCCGTAAACCATGCAGCACTCGGATATGCAAGGGCTGGGCTCCACCTGTCTTCATCTATTTCATTACTTTCCGAAGGAAAATGTTCACTCCTAAAAATATTACTCATTCTGCCATATTAGAAGAGTATTATAAGTTACAACTTACGATATCTAAAACAAGTAATTTGTTACTATTTATTCACTAATGACCGTATTTTTCAAATATGAATTAATTGTAAGTAACACATAATTTTATTAGTAAATATATGAAAGGTATAAAAAAAATCAAAACTTGACTCTCCTAATGAAATAAAAAAAATATTTTGAAATTTAACCCCTCTAATAAAATAAAGGAATTATTAATTATTGACCATGCACGCTTGTTCACCTGGCCCCAATCTCAATTTTATGTTTTAAAATCAAGGTTAAATGTCATAATTGGTTCATTATATTGGGGTATTTGATCACTGATCGTGGGTAAATGAGTGTGTTTAATTGTACTTGGATAAATGAGTGTGTGTAATTATTTGGCCATTTATTTAACATCTAAGGGTAAATGTCATAATTAATTGGTCCATTCTTGAAATCCATACGACGAGCCACTTCCTCGTTTCCAACTTGCAAAATGAGTGTGTTTAATTGTACAAAATATCATTGTTGGCTAAAGAGAGACTCTCTAGATTGGGATTCTACAATACATTACATCGTCTTCACTGTTAATAGATCAATGTGTCTCATTTTAAATGTTTGCCTAATACATACATCTCTAGATTGGGATTCTACAATACATACACAGGGAGACAAAAAAACTCCGTATGGGAATAAAAGAAGAAAAAAGAAACAGAGAAGAAAAATAAATTAACTTCTGCCCCCATTCTTTCCGGCCGGAAGAAACCGAAAGAATGGGGAAGAAAAAGAAAGAGTTTTTTCCCTTAGGTAGAGAGAAAGACGAAATTATTCCTAATCCTCACGCAGCATTCCATTTCCATGTGACCATAATTAAGTGTGTTTTTTATGATGTTTTAAAACCCGTTTTGAAAACATTTTTTAAAAATTAAAAATGTATAGATGAATAATAAAAAATTATATAAAAATAATGAGAAATCATTATAATACAATAAATTTACTGTTAAAATAAAAAACAAAGCCAAAACGAAAAGGAAAAGAACAGTCATTAATTCCGCAATTTGGACTTCTGCACTCATTATGGTCATTGGGCAGAACTAATTCATGCCCTTAAGAGCAACCCACAAATTAATATTTTCCAGCCCAACAAAGCTTCCGATCGACACAACATAATCGAGCAGTTTTCGGTTCACACGAGCTTTCAGCCAATATTTCAGTAACTTTTTCTGTGTGACAAAAACACTTTGTAAATGTAGATTATACTCTCAGATAAACACAAACTAGGTGGATTTTCCACGGCCCTGGCGCCCCGTGGATGTTCATTTTTTCCTTTTTAAAATTAATGTGGATTAATATTAGTTATTATCACTTATATGTAACAGTTTTATGATAAATTTTAATTGTTTTGGGTATTTTTTTCCAACTACAATCTGTTTTGTTTTGGGCATTGTTTTGGTTATTATCACTTATATGTAACAGTTTTATAAGGTTATTAAAATCATTTATAAATATGTGTATGTAATGAAACTTATCTTTTTTAAATACATGTAGGATGTCTTTTGATATTGACCTCCCTCGGCCTGAATTTTGTAACTTCCAGTCTCATAACTCCTACAACATTTAAACTAATGGAAAAAATACAAAAGTGATCCACAATCTTTACCTCTGTTTCAAATGTAGTCCACAATCTTTAGTAAGTAGTAAATGTAGTCCACAATGTATTCATTTTGTTGCAATTTTAGTCCAAAAACGGAAATTGGACCTTGACTAACGGTCAACGGGTTTGACCGTCAGTCAAACCCGGATTTGACCATCCTAAAACCACTTAAGCTCTTTCTTCCAAAACCATTTCTCTCATCCTCTCATCATCTTCTTCCAAACAGCTCCACACTTGAAACAGTTTTTTCCAAAAACAGAACAAGAATACTAATAATTGAAAAAATCGATCAGATTGAAGGACCCAAAACCGAAGAGCAAAAACCAAACACCAAATTCAATTTAAAGCAGCACAAACCGAATCAAAATCCAATGATGCACCAAAATCGAATTCCAAACAGCTTCAATATTCAAACAATTTGAAACAGCAAAACAGAACACCAAAATCCGAAATTCTTAGCGAAGATAATTACCTCCTTTCAGCAGGTTTAAGAAATGAAGAAATTAATTCTTCAGTTATGAACAGTGCCCATTGCCGATTGAATCAAAATTCAAAATGAAATTCACCAATTCTTGGATTTATTAGCAAACAAACAAGGCTTGAATGAGAATCCCGTTTAGCCCATCGTATTCTAAATGATAACAAGCATCAAATTCAAATAATCCCAAATTAATTGAATTTTTGTTATCGGGTAACAGTGTTCTCCGAATTGAGAAATCTTGAAAATCCCGATTTGAAGGAATTTGCTTCACACCATGGTCGAACCTTTCCAAACCAGCTGGATGTAGTTTGAATCCTTGAAAATGAGCTACAAATCGGGATGGGTTGGCCGGAATCCGGCCAAAGCCGAGCTTCCTCCAATCGCAACTTGAACTCAAAATCGGTCAACCTTTCACGACAAATGCTTAATCTGAAAAAAATCTGGAGTTGTCGGTCAGCAGTACAACCCACGAAGACCACCCAGAAGTTTCCCACACAATTTCCCGAAGCAGTAAGGCCCAAAGTTCCCGGCAGCCAGTACAGCACCCAGACGGGCAGAACACAGAATGACACAAAAATACTCCAAATCGGAGTAAAAAACACTCAAATTTGGTATTAATCCATTGAAAATCTTATGGGTAATCAATAAGGAAGATCATTTCCAGCTTGAACGGTTAATTCTTGCTGAAAATCAATTTGGAAAACTCAAAAATTGGGAAAATTCTTGCTGAAAATTGGTCAAAATTTTGGAAGAAGAAGATGAGAGGATGAGAGAAATGGTTTTGGAAGAAAGAGGTGAGGTGGTTTTAGGAGGGTTGGTTTGACTGACGGTCAAATTCATTGACCGTTAGTTAATGTCCAATTTCCGTTTTTGGACTAAAATTGTAACAAAATGAATACATTGTGGACTACATTTGCTACTTATTAAAGATTATAAACTATATTTAAAACAGAGGTAAAGATTGTGGACCACTTTTATATTTTTTCCTTAAACTAATTGTCATTGTTCCTTGTCAAGATTTGTTGTGGAAACAATCTCCGTCATGCTCACAACTCAAAATAATAAACATGAGTCAATTAATAATTATTTTCCTACGTACCCATCAAATATTATGAACAGCTGATGTGAGTGTTTATATTAAACCTGTTATATGTATTGTTTTGTTAAGTTTTGCCCATCTTTTCTCTTTTTTCTTACCTGGTTTGACAGAACATGATGACAATCAATAATAGAGTGATGAAATGAATATAAAATTTCACACATCCGAGGGTTGTCTTCTATGAAACTATGAGCAAAATGCACAGTAAACACGTAAACTTTTTTATGCAGTAGAAAAGGATTTCTCTAATGTTACCTTCACTACTTCCAAGGTCTTTGCTTTTAGACTTTTGACTCTGTTCTCTTGATAACATAATAAAAAAAATATTATTTTTTTTTAAAAAATATTATACAAAAGAACAACATTATTTTTATTAAATTCACAATTTAAATTTTAAAATTTCCTCTAAATACTTACTCATATAAATTCAAAAAAAATATAATCATTACACTTTTCTTCTCTTTCCTACACAAATTTCCAAAAGAAATTCCCTCCAAAACAAATTTCTTCCCTAACAAAAAAATTTCTTAACTAAATTGACAAGTGTTCTCTTGTGGTTTTGGTAGAGGAAATTTTATTAGAGGGAAGTTTTTTTTTGGAGGGAGGTTTTTTTTGGAAAATTGTGTAGGTGAGAGATAAAAAAGTATAATGATTGTGTTTTTTTTTGAATTTATGTGAGTAGGTATTTAGAGAGAATTTTAAAATTTTAAATTTAAATTGTTAAAAAAGTAAAGTTGTTTTTTTGTGTAAAGTTTTAGAAAAAAAAAGTGATGATTCTCTACCAAAGCCACAAGAGAACAGAGCCTTAGTGCTTCCTTGCAAGAAAAAGAGAAAGCAAAAAAGCAAAAGTAAAAAAGCAAACCCTCAAAATTAACATTGCTTAAAATCAAACCTTTAAAATCTGATGTAATAATGAGGAAGAAGCCATGATTAGTGACAGAAGCCATAAACCGTGGAAGTTCTACTATCCCAAGCCATGAACAGATGAAATCCAAGCCGCATGCAGGAGCCATGAACAGAGGAAATCCAAGCCGCATGAAGGAGCCATGAACAGAGGGAAAAACGTCCACCCAAAGTTTAATCCTCTACTAATGAATAACAAAACACAAATCAAACTTAGATACACCAAAATTTAATCTCAATACATGATACATGAAAATGCGATACCTCATATTTCAACAACTAAACTAATAACCCGCAACATATGAGCCGCTTCACTCAATCAATTAGAAGCTTAACTTAATACCAGGTACATCTTATGCTATATTAATAATCATATTTTCAAAATAAAACTACAATACATTATAAACTAAACTTGATATGCATGTCATTTGATTTGATCGATACAAGTTTTTAATTGTACAAGAATATTATGTGAGCGGCTTAAGCCTGTAATCCCAGGCCTTATCATTTCAGAGGAGCAAAGCAAACAGCTGGTCGACGACACATTGCAGGAAATAAAGTGGATGGGTGCAGTGGAATCAACTCAAAGATAAAGGGAAAAAGTGGCAGCAAAGTGCGGAATGTTCATTTTAAAGGAGAAAGCTACAGCTTTTTAGCTCTTGATGATGAACAGAAAAATAAATTGGTTCTCTATTTCTATGCCCATTGTTATAGATCAGTACTTCCAATCTCTATCTCTGACTCTGTCTCGCCTGATTAATTACCAATAAATAATCTGTTCCGAAATGGCTGAAGCTGTTGTTTCGGTTGTTCTTGAAACTCTTCGTGATTTGTTGGTTAAAGCAGACAAATTTCTATCTGGGGTGTCTGGTGAAGTTGAAGAAATTTGCAAAGAGCTGAAGCGAATGCTGTGTTTCCTCAAAGATGCAGATGCCAAACAGAGCAAGGACGAAACCGTAAAAAACTGGTTAAGAGAAATCAGGAATCTTGCTTACAGAATTGAAGATATCGTGGAGACGTATGTAATCCAAGCACAAGTTAAGAAATCATCTGGAAAAAGAGGCTTCAAGAAATTTCATAAGAGGTTTTCTGGTATTTTTGGGGAGATCAGATCTCTTAACAAACTTGGGAAAGAGATTGAAAAAGTGAAGAGTGATATAAGCAACCTTACATCAAGTCTCCAGAGGTATGACATCAAAGCCATTGGTAATGGTGGAGAGGGAGAAAGCTCATCATCAAATCAGAATCAACAATGGCTTCGTCAGACTTATGCACATGAAGTGGAAGAGTACTTTGTTGGAATGGAGAATGATATCAAATCTTTGGTGTCACTTATCACCGACGATGATAAGCGCCACCACCGTATAATTTCCATATGGGGAATGGGCGGCCTTGGGAAGACAACTCTGGCTAGAAAGTTATACAAGCATCAAGATGTCAAGCGCTGCTTTGAACGATTTGCTTGGACCTGTGTAACTCAACAAGCTCAGATCGAAGTGATTTTACGAGATATCTTGAAGCAACTTCTTCCTGAGAGAAAGGATGTCAATTCCATGGAACAAAGGGAGTTAGTTCGCGAGCTTCATCAAGTGCAGACAGAGAGAAAATGTTTGGTTGTTTTGGATGATATCTGGAAAGTGGAAGACTGGGAAAGCTTACGTTCTGCACTTTCAGGTGTTGAAGGGGATACTAAAATATTGCTCACTAGCCGCAATGGAAAAGTTGCAGAAATTGGATTTCCCTACAAACTCAAAGGCTTGACTCAAAGTGAAAGCTGGGAGTTGCTTCAGAAAATAGCATTATCATCTGAAAGAACAGGTCAGAATGGGCTCTGTTTGGTAACCAAACTCAAAACCATATTTTGAGACTCATTTTGATTTTATAATAGTTTTTCGTCATTCTCAATAAGCATTTTTACATTTTTAATAAATCTTTTTACATTTTAACACACATTTTTACATTCTCAATGTAATTTTAATATTATAAAATCAAAATTAAACTCAAAATCATATTTTGAAACCTGTCCCATATTCTAGACTCATGCATGCTCAAGTTATTCATATTATATATGGTCTCTTAAATGGAAATAATTCAGACATTGCTTCTTGAAGGATTACAACAGATTATACACTGAAAAAATGGTTTTTGATTTGATGAGTTATATGAATGCTCACTTTGTAAGAAATTCACTCTCAGAAATATCTATATTCTAGACTTTACTGTTGCTTATTGTTTGCATAATTTTACTTTTCTAGGTTTAGGGCTTGTTCGTTTTGACGAGATTTGAAAATATGCATGTTTTCAAAACTTGGCTTTTGAAATAATTTTTAACTATGAAAAATGTGTTTAAAATGTAAAAATGTGTAGTTGAAAGGTAAAAATGTATATTGAGAATGATGAGAAATTAGTATAATATTCAAAATTTATAGAAATATCCATATTCTAGAGTTTTTCCTCCAATCACTTATAATGTTTCTATAATTTTACTATGTTTAATTACTTAAACTGCTCGAATTGAATATTGTTTCTAACAAACTTATACTCCCTCTGCTCTATTAGAAAGGTTCATTTTGACATGGGTACAACTTATTATGAGTATCAAGATACAATGTCTAAAATTTTTAATTTGTCATGATTTGTTTCATTTATATCTCTACTTTTAAGTAAGGATTCATTTTAGACCACACATGATTATATTAGTAAGGAAAGGAGGTATAGAAAAATTAGAAATGGACTCTTCTAATGGAACAAAAAATATTTTTCAAATTGGACATTTCTAATGGAACGGAGGGAGTACTATACTTCTTTTTTTATTTTTTTATTTTTTAGACTTATACTATACTATACTTCATAGGCATAGGAGTAGCGAGGTAAAAATGAAAAATAATACTCCCTCCGTCCCACTCAAAGAAGTCACTTTGAAATATGTTCAACTTATTATGGATTGTGAAGTACAACATTTAAAATAAGTAATTTATTACCATATTTTTCACTTATATCCTTACTTTAGAAGTATGAGTTAAACCACACATTGTTATATTAATAGGGTATGTAATGTATATAAATTCAAAATAAACTTTTTAAATAGGACAAGATTTTGTTTTGAAAGCAGACTCTTTAACCACCTTTGGAGACTTGAATAAGCTTAGGTTGTGTAAATATGTGTAGAATTGTTTATTTACATGTAATTATATTAGTGACGGAGTCACATTCAACCCTATATTTGTAAAATTTACAAAAAAAGATTTGAGAATATTGCCTCACCAGCAGTTTTTTTTTTTTTTAAAGGACAAAATAGAAGCCGAATTAACAGAAACTCAAATAAATGAGAGTGTGCATTTAATTTGAAATTCATTGTATGAATGTTATGTAAGGGTATTTAATTACAAATTTACTAAAAAGATGACTTTTCATATTTTACACAGGCATGTACTATGGCCTAGTAATTGCACTATCATAAGATCAAGTGCATGCCTTTATTTTTTAACTTCTTGTGAGGTTTTGATGTAAAATATTTACTACAATTAATTTTTCTTCAATAAATTTAGCGTTTTAGAAAGTATATTTTTAAACATAATTGACGATATATTTATGTCTCATAGTTTCATTATATAAAAATTAATATTGCTTCTGATTACTCACTAAAAAATAACAAGTTAAGGAAAATGAATGGTAAAACTTTTAAATAATTCTAAGTGGAAAAGTTCAGAAAAAATCTTGAAAATGAAGTTCTTAACACAATTTTCAATAAATTAACACTGGTTTTCAAAATATAAGTACTCTCAAAAATTCTTTGTACTGTATTTTATTTTATAATTATTTAAAAAATATGTATCATGTACTTGTGTTGCCCCAAGTAACCTGCGGGGCTTGGCTTGGCTCCGCAACTGAATTACACCATAAGGCTAGGTCACGTCCAGTAAATCCATATTGGTTTAAAATTTACTTGAGGAATTATACTTTATATGTCCCAAATAAAAAGTCTTATTAAATTTCTTTTTTGTTACAATAAAAAAAAATTAAGCTTCTATTTAGTTACATTACACATTTACACTTATTAATATAATCATTTGTGGTCCACAAGCAACTCTTTCTAAGAAACATGTATAAGTAGAAAATATGGTGTCAAATTACTTTTAGATGTTGTGCCTTAAAATTCATAATAAATTGTATATTTTTTAAAGTAAACTCTCATAATGGGACGGAGAAAGAGTAGCAATTGAGGCAGTGAGAAAAATGTTATTTCAAAAGTCATGATATGATTAGTCATTTAGAAAATGCTGATGTGGTATGCAATGATTTAATTTCAGATGTCAAGATTGAGCCATGTTTTGACGATGTTGGTAAAGAATTGGTATCCAAGTGTGAAGGTCTACCACTAGCAATTTATGTGCTTGGAGGTATTCTCAAATACAAGAATTCTTTAACCTATTGGGAGAAGGTGAACACACATATAGGTACATATCTTAATGGCAATGGAAGGAATGGAACGAAAGTAGGCCGAGTCTTGTCCTTGAGTTACAATGAGCTGCCATATCATTTGAAACTATGCTTCCTTTGTTTGGGAATTCTTAAAGAGGATGAAGGAATAGATGCAGAGCGTTTATATTTAACATGGATTGCAGAAGGCTTAGTTTTACCAGAAAGAGGAGAAACGTTGATGGAGGTTGCGGAAAGATACTTGAATGAATTACGCCAGAGATCCATGGTTAAAATCAATGTGGATGACATATATCTAACCACATCATGTAGCCTTCATGACTTGATGAGAGAGTTATGTTTGGAGATATGCCGAGAGGAAGAATTCTTGGAAATTACAAATCTCGAAGATGTGAAGCCGCTCTCCCAGGATTTTTCTTATCCTACAAATAATGCTGCTCGGAGATTAGTCATCTACATTGATAATAAGGTAACTGTGAATACGGTTGCAAGAATCAACAATTCTCAGAAGGATTGGAAGCTGACTAGATCTGTTTACCTAAGCACAAAGCTTGCTTGGAGTTGGGGCAAGTATACGATTTGGCCGGAAGGACTAGCTCTGCAAAGTTTCTCGATGTTGAGAGTGCTGAAATTTGAAAGCTTTGATTTTGGAAAGAAAAGTTTACCCTTAAGGTTGCACAAATTGATCCATCTCAGGATTTTAAGTTTCGAGCATTGCAAATTGTATGAATTGCCATCATCTGCAGCTGACTTGCCGCTGCTACACACTTGATTTGCAGGGCATTGATAATGCAATAATAGTCCCAAATGTTCTTTGGAAAATGACACAACTGAGGCATTTACATTTGAATTCGAGCCATCAGACGAACGGAGAAAGACTAAGACTGCATGGTTTAAGAAATTTGGAGACGATTAGGAAACTTAAAAGTGAGATGGATGAAATTGCAGATATTTCAGAATGTGTGAATCTTCGAATTCTTGAAGCCACGGTGAAAGATGATGCAAATATGCATGCTTTGATGGAATACATCAACATACACAGTGAAAATCAACGTGAGGTAAAACTTACCATTTTCAACTGTGATTTCATCAGTTCAAAAGATGGGTATGATCTTCTGGCAAGTATGTTAATGTGTAAAAGTCTTCAATGGTTACACATTAACAATACAAAGTTGATTGAATTTCCAAGTTATGAACAAAATTTCCTACGAGGTCTGACACAGTTAGAGTTCAGTAAAACTGAAATGCAAGAAGACCCAATGGAAACACTGGGGTTCCTTCCTGAGTTGAGGTCCCTTGAATTGAAAAATAATTCTTAACTGGGGCAATACTTGATTTGCCATGAACAAGGATTTTCTCAACTTGAGCATCTGGTGTTTTGGGGATTATCGAATCTGAAGGATTGGAGAGTGGATGAAGGATCTATGCCTAAACTTTCTGATTTGAAAATTTGGAATTGTAAATCACTGGCCATGATTCCCGATGGATTGCGGTTTGCTAAAGATCTTCAAAACCTATCACTTAGGTGGATGCCTTCTAAATTTTGTGAGAGGGTAACAGTGATAGATGGCAAAGAAGGAACTGATTATTTCAAAGTTCGATTAAAATAATTCAACCTACAAAGAAGTGGTAAGGTAGTTCTTTTTTACGGGTTAAAGTTTTGTGTTATATTTCTTTGCAGTTGTGATATATTGTTGCATTCTTTCTTTGCAGATTAATCGTTATGATCCCTTAGCTATGAATTAATTTGGAAGATTCAGAAGCCCTCAATAATGATCCGAATATGTATGTAGTGGAATTTCGTTGTTTTTTTTTTTTTTTTTTTTTTCAAATATGGGTGTTTAACATTTTTTCCTTTTAAAACTTAGTGATAATAAATCAGTTCCATTCCTTGTATCAATATGGACACCAAAGATTTCATAAGTACTCTTGGAGAGTACTAGTTTAATTTTCATATAACATGTGCTTCTTTTCTTCTTCTTGTTTTCTTCCAATATATGAACCTAACACATTTTTGTTCGATGCATACTGGTTCAATTTAGTAAGAGAATTCAATTAAAATGTTGATTTAATTTCTAACAATTTAAAATAAGAACAATAAAATGTTTTTCTTTCAGAAAGAACATTAGTATTGCTGCACCAAAATTGTTATTACTATCTTAAAATTAAAATTTCAAACATTTCTTTGCTCCCATCAATGATCATCAATCAAAATATTACTGAAAATATTTTCTTTCTTGTCATTTTTAAGTTTCCATTTTGCAATTACAAGTCTAACCAACGATCAATATATGTTATCATAGCACCAACAATTACTCCCTCTGTTCTATTAGAAGAGTCCACTTTTTATTACTAAAAATAATATTACAAAGTTGATTATTCTAATAGAACATAGAAAACATATCCCTATTCAACAATTTCTCAATTATGTTAAGCAAGAATATCCCATGGCAAGTGAAGAAGCAAACATGTAATATCCCAAAATGGAATCTCCATGCATGCAGCAAAAAGTAAAGTATCTCCATGCATCTATAATCTTGTTCTACTATCAGAATTTATATAGATTAATACTTAATTATATAGATTTGTATGATTTAGTATTTTTTTTTAAATGTTTGTATCTTAATCAATTTATTTATCTTTAATTAAGTAGTGAAATATGACACTATTAACTGTAAAAATTAAAAATTAAAGTTTAAAAAAAAAACTATCGTTAAGAAATGAATCCATAAACTAATGCGCAGCACTCGGATATGCAAGGGCTGGGCTCCACCTGTCTTCATCTATTTCATTACTTTCTGAAGGCAAATGTTCACGCCTAAAAATATTACTCATTCTAACATATTAGAAGGGTATTATAAGTTACAACTTACTATATCTATAGTAAGTAATTTGTCACTATTTATTCATTAATGACTGTACTTTTTAAATATGAATTAATTGTGAGCTACACATAATTTTATTAGTGAAGATATGAAAAGTATTAAAAAATCAAAACTTGACTCTCCTAATGAAACAAAAATTACTTTGAAATTTGGTTAAATGTCATAATTGGTTCATTATATTGGGTTATTTGATCACTCATCGTGGGTAAATGAGTGTGTTTAATTGTACTTGGATAAATGAGTATGTTTAATTATTTGGCCATTTATTTAAAATCTAAGGGTAAATGTCATAATTAATTGGTCCATTCTTGAAATCAATACTACGAGCCACTTCCTCGTTCCCAACTTGTAAAATGAGTGTGTTTAATTGTACAAAATATCATTGTTGGCTAAAGAGAGACTCTCTAGATTGGGATTCTACAATACATTACATCATCTTCATTGTTAATAGATCAATGTGTCTCCTTTTAAATGTTTGCCTAATACATACATCTCTAGATTGGTTGGGATTCTACAATACATACATACATACACAGGGAGACAAAAACTCCCTAGGGGAATAAAAGAAGAAAAAAGAAACAGAGAAAAATAAATTGACTCCAGCCCCCATTCTTTCCGGCCAGAAGAAACCGAGAGAATGGGGAAGAAAAAGAAAGAGTTTTTTTTGCCTTAGGTAAGTGAGGCTTGGGGTAGAGAGAAAGATGAGAAAGTGCTGATTCATAAGCCCACATCACATCATCCATAAAAATTTTCTCTTCATCCTTAAACTGAATGTTCAGTTCTTCACCTAGTTGATAATGCTTAGTTTATTTATTTGATTCAACAAACTCTTACATCCTCCAAGGCACATTCTCCTAGTATTTGGAGAGAATCATATTCTTGATATGTTGGTTGATGGAAGTGTTGACTTTCTTCAAGATTGCTTAAATATTTTGGAGACTTCTCATTGTTTTTGGGTCTATGTGACTTAAAGACAGCAATTAAAATAAGGTACGGAAATAAAAGAGATAATAGACACAATAATTTACGTGATTAGATTAATGTGACTTATAAGTCAAATTTACTAATAAATGTGGTTATATAGTCACATGTTATATGCCCACTTGCCTGCATGGTCTTAGTCAGTACATGTATATGAACAAAATGATGACTTGTGTGTAGAATTCTAGCCAAAGATAAGGGCATGTTCTTTAAGTTTTAGGTCTGGTCTCAATTTTGGTATCAACAGTAAATTTAATATATTATAATCAGTTTCCATTATTTTTAATACAGTCTTTTACTATTTAGCTATGTCTTTTTATATTTTCAATATACTTTTTACATTATAAAAATATTTTTTTAAAATCAAAACTCAACCCAACCAAAAAGAACAAGCATAGGGAACCAGTGGTAAGAAATTACAACTTCAATCTTTTTCCAAAAACAACAATTTCCCCGCAATTCCGATGTGAACACAGAAACAGCTCCAAGGGAAAAAGTTAGCTCTAGGTGATTTATCAGTGAAAGAAGCAACGTTCCTGTCTGAGGTATCTACTCAAGTTGAACAAGTTCGGGAAGAGGTCGAGCAAAAGTTGTACTTCCTCAAAGATGCAGATAGCGAACAATTCAAGGACGAAGGAATTCGCCACTGCGTAAGGAGAATCAGGAGTCTTCCCACCAACCAAAGGATGAAAAAAACACCAAGCACCAGATTTAGAGAGAGAGTGTACCTTGAATGTTGAATGGTGATGGTAGAGGCAAAGAATGGGGGGATGATTTCTCAACAATTACAACTGTAATCGAACCGTGTGAGGCTGATTTTGGAACCGTTGGTCACGGTTTTGTTTCTGGTTCCAGAAAGATTAACACCCATCAATTATTCCTAAAATCCTCACGCAGCATTCCATTTCCATGTGATCATAATTACGTGTGTTCTTTATGATGTTTTAAAAATCTTTTTGAAAATATTTTTTAGAAATGAGAATATTGAGGTGGATGTGTGGGCATATTAGGTTAGATAAAATAAGTTATATAAGAATTAGAAACAAAGTAGGAGTAGCCCCAATAGATGAAAAAATGAGAGAAACACGCCTAAGATGATTTGGACATGTACGTAGAAGACTTCTAGACGTCCCAGTAAGACGGATAGAAAACAGTGAAGCAATTAATATAAAAAATGATAGAGGAAGACTTAAAAAGAATTGAAAAACAACTTTAAAATATGATATATCATATTTGAATATAAATGAATCGATGTGCTATATATCTGACCTCACATAAAAATATGATACATATATCTGACCTCACATATATAGTGGGACAAAAACTTAGTTGTTATTGTTGTTGTTTGTGGAATGGAATCAACTCAAAGATAAAGTGGCAGGAAATTATTCGTCCATCAGGTCCCAGGATAAAAGCTAGCTTTTTAGCTCTTCCCGATGTTCAAATGGCTGAAGCTGTTGTACTGGAAACACTTGGTGGTTTGTTGATGGAAGAAGCAATATTTCTATTTGGGGTTATGGTGATTAGTTGCTGTTTCTTCACTATTCTTGTTTCTTTCACTAGTTCAATTCCATGTTGGTTCTCTGAATTTTGCTTTATTTTATATTCGGGACGCCTTTTTTCTATAAAAAGAATGTGTCATCTATTACAGGACTCGATTATTGATTGAATAAAATTCCAATCTTATATTTTACTTAAATTTTGGCAATTCTAGTGTGGATTCAACTACCGACAATTGTGCATAAATTCAACAGTTTGCGGAAGCCTTTCTAATTTCTGCAAAGTCTTTTTCATCGATAGCTTCCTGCTTCTGTTGGAATTAATAGCAATAATGAACCAGGAAATTACTACTTCAATCTTTCTCCAAAGAACTACAATTTGCCTGCAAATCCAATGCGAACAACAGAATCAGGTCCTAGCTACCTCTTGATGATGAACAGCAAAATAAATTTATTCCAAAACAACACTCTGTTTCGCTCTGTTCAAAATGGCTGAAGTTGTCGTCTCCGCTGGACTGAAAACTCTTGGCGATTTATCAGTGAAAGAAGCAACGTTCCTGTCTGAGGTATCCCCCCAAGTTGAAGAAGTTCGGGAAGAGCTGGAGCAAATGCGGTACTTCCTCAAAGATGCAGACAGCAAACAATTCAAGGACGCAGGAATTCGCCACTGCGTAAGGGGAATCAGGAGTCTTGCCTATAGAGTTGAGGATCTTGTAGAGACATGTCTAATTAATCCAAGTTGCAGCTAGGAAATCAACACACAGACATATGTATAATTTAATAAATGCTTATATTAAATTTATTATGGATATCAATGTACAACACCTATAATAACTAATTTGATATTTTTTTATTCCATTTATATAATTACTTATTAACTATGGATATCCTTCCATATCCTTCACTACCTCAAAGGAAGTCCTTCTTTGGGCCTTTTTCTTCCAACCAGTACAGGGTTTCAACTAACTGCCTACTGTGACTCTGACTGGGGTTCCTGTCCTATTACTCGCAGGTCCAGTACAGGATTTTGTATTTTCCTCGGCTCCTCCCTCATCTCATGGAAAACCAAGAAACAAGCAACCATTTCTCGTTCTTCCGTTGAGGCAGAATACCGCAGTATGGCCAACACTGTGTGTGAAATTCAGTGGATAATATATTTTCTGAAAGATTTTCATATTGACCTCAAGCTCCCAATTCCTCTTTACTGCGATAACCTGGCTGCATTACACATTGCTGCGAATCCCGTATTCCATGAAAGGACCAAGCATATTGACATCGACTGTCACCTTGTCCGAGAGCAGTATAAGTTTGGTTTCATTCACCCACAACATGTCCCATCCAAAGAGCAGATTGCAGACTTGTTCACAAAGTTGGTTTCACCTCCCATTTTCCAGTTTTTAGTCTCCAAGTTGAGCTTGTTCGATCCTCATCAAGCTCCAACTTGACGGGGGGATGTACAGAATTCAGCTAAAGCTTGCAATGCAAGTGTGAAAAGATAAGCATGGGCAAAAGCTAAGCATGGGCAAAAGCCAAAGCATGGGCACACATAATATAAAATTGGATAGTCCTTTGTTGTGTGTGTGTGTGTATATATATAATCTGTAGTTTTTTGCTAAGAGTGAATAAACAGATTTTTCCAATACTCTTCTTTCTTATCTTTGTTCAAGTTCAAAAGCAGAAGATGAAAATGGCAAGTACACATGCATGAAAACCTTTTTGAAAATTAAGAATGCTCTCTAATAGTTCCCAGCAGGGTCTCATGTTCTCTAACTCAGCTTTCCTAGTTCACCTTATTCATTATTCTTTTGCAGATAATTATAACAAGTCCGATGGACGTCTGTGGTTTGCATTTGGTGTTTTGGGCATTATCCTATCTCAAGTACTGGAGAGTGGATGAAAGATCTATGCGTAATCTTTCTCATTTGAGAATTTTGAATTGTGAATCGATCACTGGCCGGCTATGATTCTATAACGATTGCGATTTGCTAAACATCTCAAAGAACCAGTACTTTCGTAGATTGCCAAGAAGAAGAAGATGATGATTATAACAAAATTCAACATATATGTTCTTTCAATTGCAATACTTGATCCTAAATGAAATTTGAGCAAGTTGTAAGGTAATTCTTTTTTGAGCGATCAAGTTTTATGCTTTCAATAACGCAATTTTATACTTTCCTATCCTCTAAAGATATATATATATATATATATATATATATTGTTATTCTTTGCAGATTAGCTATCAATTTGGAGGATTCAGAAGCCCTTAGTTATGATCCATGTAGTGCAAAAATTAGAACTTTCTTTTTCTTTAGATTTTGGGTGTTTGAAAGTATGTTATTTTTAAAATATTGTCAATAAATCAATTACATTCCTTGTACATTAACTATCAGTAACTCAATCATCAACTGCATATAATATATATATATAGAAGGTTTCATATATAATTTCTCTACCATATATAATTTCTCTACCATATTTGCTTCAACGACTTTGTAATGGATCATTGACCCTGTTACTAATAATAAGGCAAATTACATTTACCTCCCTTGAAATATGGTTAAATTACAAATAAGTTTTTATAGTCTTCAAAATTACAAATATTGTACGTATATAGCTCAGCTATTAAAAAAATTGGGTTGTGTTTATTTTGTTTACAAACAGTAAGGGCGATATCGAGTCGAGCCAAGCCCTGAGATTCAAAAGGTTCAAACTATGATTGTTTATTTGCTAATTGAGTTTAAAATTTCTTTTTTGTTTGTTTATTTATTACATAGATGAGCTTGAACAGAATTTTTATCGAAACGATTATGAACTTATTCATAAAAATTTGTGCTCATTCTCAGTCAATAACAAAAATCAATTATGTAATTATGACCAAACTAGATTGATACATTAGTAATTTTTAAAATTACAGGAACTAATTTGTACTTTTACCAAATCTCAAAGGAGGTAAATGTAGCCAAAATCATCCTTTAGTGTTAGCAACTTGTGTTGAAAACTCGTTTTATGGTAGTGTATGATAAGAAGGCTTAATTGGTTTAGATGGTAGTTAATCCTACAGATATCATGCACTTCACATCCAAGTACTTTAAATGGTAGATTGTTACTGCATATAATCAATCATAATGAATAAGTTAACTTTTATTACTAATTTTAAAAATAAAAAAAAACAAAATAAAATTAGTCATGGTTAATCGACTAATTTTTATCATCATACAATTTAAAACTCATCAACTTTTTAATTAATTATTTTTAAACTTTTTGTTATTATAAGCAGCCTTCGTCTAGAGGTGTGATCGATAGTGCCTTAATTAATGTAACTACTTTTCAAAAGGTTCACATTTCATACTCACGAGTCACATCAACCATAAATAGCTAAATACTATTTATTGGTTGTGGATAGTATCACGTCGGGTGAACATGAGTGGTCTCTAGTTTTGCTATTCCATCGAACAACTTGGAATGTAAAATGAAAATACACAGAAATTGAAATTATTGTTATTATGGAAATGGATCTCAAATTGCATTTAATAATCCAAAAAGACAGTAATAAATAACATACGAAAATAAAGGAAACAATAGATACAGTAATTTTCGTGATTCAGTCAATGACACATACATCAACAACCAGAGAAAAAGTTAAATTTACTAATACATGTGGGAGCAAACCACCATTTTGGTCCTTTACAAATTGATCAATGCTCTTTTTTATCTTTCACATTTCAAATGGTGAGAAAAATCTTTTGTATTTTTGTTATTGTACTTTTTTGGTCTCTCACTAATTTTTCATCTATTTTTTCATCCATAAAGTCACATGTCACCCCATATGTTGAATATTTAAATGGTAAAATTAAAATAAAGTAATAAAAATTGATATTAAATATTAAATAATTTATGATTATTTTTTTCAAATATGATCAACCTTTTATAATTATATTATGCAAAAATCAATATATATATATATATATGATTTTTTTTTTGTTGGGATAAGACAAATTTTAAAAACATTAATCTTTTATTAAAAATGATAAAAATGAACCAAAATAAATTGAGATACGAATTATCATCCTGCAAAATTTTAAATTATATTATTTCTGTTAACATATTTCATTTTCATTTTAAAATTTTTTTTAATAAAAAATAAATATAACTTCAAATGGTTGTATCTTTTATATTATTCATTATATAAATTTATAGTATAATTTACTACATGTATAACTATTCAAATTAATTAGATCTGTACGTCCAATCAACGTGAGTAATTTTTCCCTTATTTTATTTTCCTTTAGATTGATGCACATAAAATATTTATAAAAAA
This sequence comes from Leptodermis oblonga, assembly GCA_016801395.1. Lineage (NCBI taxonomy): Eukaryota > Viridiplantae > Streptophyta > Magnoliopsida > Gentianales > Rubiaceae > Leptodermis > Leptodermis oblonga. The sequence goes on along the minus strand of CM028754.1, from coordinate 43,042,353 downwards.
AAAATAGTATTAACGCATGAATCTCTTTCTATTCTCCTTTTTATTTTATTGAGAAAAAAATAAACAATTATCATGAGAATAGTGCTCATCATGCATACTTTTATATAGATGTTAACATTACTAATTAAAAGATACAAATATAAATAAATAATAAGAAGAGTTCAATATTGCAATGTCATAAACAAATAATTTTCTTAAAACATTATTATTTCCAATTGTTAAGAATTGTTTTGTCCCAATAAAAAAATTCATATATTTATTTTAATAATTTTCATATTTTTAATAATATAAATAGGTTAAATATAATTATGAAAAGTACGATCATAATTGGAAAAATAATAAATTACTTAATTTAATAGCAATTTTTATTATTTTATTTTAATTTTACCAATTAAATATTCAACGTGTGAGTGTCATGCATGTAAAGTTTTTGATGAAAAAATAGATAGAAAGTTAGTGAAAGATCAAAAAAGTACACAAATAAAATGTGAAGGACTTTTTCTCACCATTTAAAATATGAGAGACCAAAAAGAGTATTAAGTATTTGTGAAGGACTAAAATAGTGATTTGCTCTAAATATGGATATATGGTTACATATTATACGCCCACTAACTTGCAAGTCAATACATGCATATGAAAAAAATGATGACTTCTCTGTAGAATTCTAACCAAAACAAGTGAATGGCATCTACCAAGTGGAACTTGCCCCCTCCTCCCCCCCCCCCCCCCCCCCCCCCCCAAACGCTCTCCCTTCTCTCTAATCAATCACTGCCGTCTACCTTAATGGAAGATAGGGGAGCTCTCTCCTTCCCCTCTACCTTTCTCTATTTTTGGAATTGTGTATTGTTGTTTCTCCTAGTTGAGAGTTTTATATCTCTCTGTTTCAGAGAGTTTTGTTCGCTCCATTTTTGGAGTTGTGTTCTTCACTTATTTTCGGAGTCTGTAACTTCAGATCTGTGGGATGAAGTTGTTGATGAAGAAGATGGTGACAATAAAGCCGACAGTGGTTGGCTTTGTGAGTTGTTCGTCAGGGATCCCATGGATCTCTTATGTCATGAGTCAGATTTGGAGCTAAATCAGATCTCAGTTTCAGTCCTAGCCTGCACCACCGATCAAATGATTTGCTCAGCTGTTTGAAAATTTACTGCTCTGTGCTTAGCTATAGGCTAAATTTGTAATTTGTAGATTTGATTTTCAGATCTACTTTGACTTTAGATTATAGATCTGATTTCCAGATCTACTTTATTTCTAGATTGTATTGCTTGGCTTATGGCCTTTCAAATCACTGCTAGACGGTATTTTCAGCTTGTTAATTTAAGTATTTACTTTTATTTTTAGAAAAAAAAAAAAAAGTGAATGGCTTCTATCGAAATAGTGGCTTCATCTTCATGAGAGGGAAATTTTGGGTAAATTGACCGAAGACTTTAGCAAAGAAAATTGACAAGAAATGCATGCAGTTTGTGTTGTCCACCCCCTTATAGGCTCTTGGTTAGGGTGATAACGAGCTAAACCGAGTTTTGACGTGTTTATTTATTGTTCATTTATTTATCGAGTTTAAAATCTTGTTCATATTCGTTTATTTATTAATCGAGCCAAGCCAAGCTTGTTTGCGAACATTCATGTGAGTTCTATCTAGCATTAACTGTTCTTTGTGTTAGGTTTAAAACTTGGTTTTGAAAAAATAATTTTATAATCAATTTTCATCATTTCTAATACAATTTTTACTATTCACCTATACATTTTCACATTTTCAATACACTTTTTTACATTATAAAATTATTTTTCAAAACTAAGTTTCAAACCCAACATAAAGAATAGGCATGAAAATTGTAATGTTTAGTTAATTTAATATACTATATCAACTTACATAAAAATCAAAATTCAATTTAAACTCATATATTGATATCTATGTACATATAAATATATATAAAGATTCAATTATTTGTATTATTGTATATACTTATTTTATTTATATTATATAGCTAATATTTTAATCGAGCTTGTTCACGAACATTAACGAGCTTTTAACACCTTGTTTGTGTTCGTGTTCGTTTATTATCGAGCTTAAAAATGATGCTCGTGAATGTTTTTATCGAGCCGAGGTCAAGCTTGTTTGTGAATGTTCGTGTTCGTTCTCAGCCTTACTCTTGGTTATATCTTATAAATGCTATATGTTAATGAAAACAAGCTTTGACTTACAAGTTGACTTGTTGTCTTTTTATTATACCGATAGTGCTATTTACAAGTAATTTGAAAATGAGTCTTATTTTATTCCCTCGTCTTCATAAGAATCGTGTATGCATAGACACATTTTAGTTGAGACTTGCAAGGCGAGAGATGGCGAAACATTTGCCAGCAGGCATTGCTTGCCACACGACACACGCATTTTAGTGATCAAAAGAACCTCCCCGTGAGAGTGTTATCACATTATTTTGCTTAACAAGTTCACCTCCTCCTATCCATTTAATGGAGGTCAATTCCAAAACCAGCCAAAAAATTTTCTGTGCGTAGCCATAAATTTGGTGCATCAAAGTCCGAAAACAATGCCGACAATCAGATGCCTACGCATGCTTGCAAAACCAAATTTGCTGCTAATACACAAATGAACGTGAGTGTAGGGCAAAGTTACATCAACAATTGCAATTTGTTTCTTCTGAAACCGCGTCATATTTGCATATCAATAATAACGATGGCGAGGAAATGGAATCAAATCAAAGATACTTACAACCAATAATATTCAAATAAGCAATATTAGGCATAGATCCCTCGTCCATTCTCAAATACTTTAGATTCAATAATCTATCAATATGAAGAAACTTAAGTTGAGGAAACCTTTGTTTATGGCAAATCAAGTATTCCCCCAAATAAGAATTACGGGCATGTTCTTTTTGTTTTGTTTTGAAAACGGTTTTGGTTTTAACAGTAAATTTAATATATTTTAATTATATTTCATCATTTTTAATACAATTTTTTACTATTCAGCATCTACTTTTTACATCTTCAATACACTTTTTACATTATAAAATTATTTTTCAAAACTTGTTTTCAAAATCGTTTTCAAAACATCCAAAAAGAACATGCCCTACATTGTAACCAAAGGGACTTCAATTGAGGGAGCTGCCCCGGTGTTTCCATAGGGTCTTCATCCATTTCAGTTTCGCACAATCTTAACCCAGCCAGACCTGGTAGGAAATCTTGTTCATAGCTTGGAAATTCAACCAACTTCGTTTCCTTAATGGACATCGATTGTAGCCTTTTAAGCATTAAATTATCTATTAAAAGATCACAACCCTTTTCTGAACTGGTGAAATCACATCTAGAAATAGTGATGTTTATCTCACGTAGATTTTGACCATTCTTGTTGATGTATTCCATCAAAGAATAAAGAGCTGCATCACCTTTCACTCTGACACAGAGAATTCGAAGATTTACACATTCGGAAAGATCTGCAATTTCATCCACCTCACTATCAAGTCCCACTGTCTCCAAATCTCTCAAACCATGAAATCTTAGTTTTCCTTACTCTTTCGTCCAATGGCTCCCTAAAGCTAAATGGCTTAGTTGTTTCATTCTCCAAAGAACATTTGGGATTATTACATTAGAATATATTTGATCAAACTTAATGGTATGTAACTGCGGCAAGTCAGCTATAGATGATGGCAATTCATCCAATTTGCAAAACTTAAAACTTAAGATTCTGAGAGATGGATGAAGTTATGCAAATTTAAGGATAAACTATGCTTTCTAAAATCAATGATTTCAAATTTCAGCACTCTCAGTGTCGAGAAATTTTGCCAAATTGTATAGTTCTCCAAACTCGAAGAAAAGTTGAGTGTAGGTAAAGAGATCGAGAATTGTTGATTCAAGCTATCGGCCCCATTTGCCTTATCATCAATGTAGATTACTAATCTACGAGCAACATTATTTGTTAGAAAAGAAAAATCTTGGAGATTTATAACTTCCATGAACTCTTCTTCTCTGCATAACTCCAAACACAAGTCTCCCATTAAATCATGAAGGCGACAAACTATGGTTAGATCGATGTATCTCACTCACCCTTATTTCAACCATAGATCTCTGGCCTAATTCATTCAAGTATCTTTCAGCAACCTCCATTAATGTTTCTCCATTTTTTCTGTGTTTTGGCAAAACAGCCTTCTGCAATCCATGTTAAATATAAACTCTTTGTATAAATCCCTTCGTCCTCTTTCAATATTGCAAAACAAAGAAAGCATAGTTTCAAATGATATGGCAGCTCATTATAACTCAAGGACAAGACTTGGCCTACTGTCTTTGCATTCCCTTCCATGTCATTAAGATATGAACCTATATGTTTGTTCACCATTTCCCAATCTGTTAAAGAATTCTTATATTTGAGAATACCTCCAAGCACAGAAACTGCTAGTGGTAGACCTTTACACTTGGATGCCAACTCTTTACCAACATCGTTAAAACATGGCTCAATCTTGATATCTGAGATTAAATAATGACATACAACATGAGCATATTCTAGCATATGACTTATGAAAGAACATCATTTTTACTGCCTAATTTACTATAATTTCTCAAGAGGAAATTTTAAACTAAGCCGGATTGGTAGGAAGTGACCTTTATAGATTAATTACATGTAAATAAACTATTCCACATATATTTACTTAAGCTTATTCAACTTATGTGTTAAATTTCCATCTTACCTCACTACTCCTGTGCCTCTGAAGTCTAGTATAAGTTTGTTAGGAACAATATTCAATTCAATACCTCACTACTACTTCGGTTCGTTTCCATGTTTTTAAAAAACATGTATTTAAAATTTTGAATATTATACTAATTTCTCATCATTCTCAATATACATTTTTACCTTTCAACTACACATTTTTACATTTTTAACACATTTTTCATATTTAAAAATCATTTCAAAAGCCAAGTTTTGAAAACATGTATATTTTCAAATCTCATGGAAACGAACAAGCCCTAAACATAGAAAAGTAAAATTATGCAAACGTTAAGCCACTCTAAACTCTAGAATATAGATATTTCTGAGAGTGAATTTCTTACAAAATGAGCATTCATATAACTCATCATATGACTTATCAGTCAAAAACCATTTTTTCAGTGTATAATCTGCTGTAATCCTTCTAGAAGCAATGTTTGAATTAATGTCCATATAAGAGACCATATATAATATGAATAACTTGAGCACGCATGAGTCTAGAATATAGATTCTGACCTGTTCTTTCAGGTGATAAAAAGCTATTTTCTGAAGCAACTCCCAGCTTTCATTTTGAGTCAAGCCTTTGAGTTTGTTGGGAAATCCAATTTCTGCAACTTTTCCATTGCGGCTAGTGAGCAATATTTTTGTATCCCCTTCAACACCTGAAAGTGCAGAACATAAGCGTTCCCAATCTTCCACTTTCCAGATATCATCTAAAACAACCAAACATTTTCTCTCTGTCTGCACTTGATGAAGCTCGCAAACTAACTCCCTTTGTTCAATGGAATTGACATCTTTTCCCTCAGGAAGTTGCTTCAAGATATCCCATAAAATCACTTCAGTCTGAGCTTGTTGAGTTACACAGGTCCAAGCAAATCGTTCAAAGCTGCGCTTGACATCTTGATGCTTGTATAACTTTCTAGCCAGAGTTGTCTTCCCAAGGCCTCCCATTCCCCATATGGAAATTATACGGTGGTGGTGTTTATCATGGTCGGTGATAAGTGACACCAAAGATTTGATAGCATTCTCCATTCCAACAAAGTACTCTTCCACTTCATGTGCATAAGTCTGTCGAAGCCATTGTTGATTCTGATTTGAAGATGAGCTTTCCCCTTCTCCACCATTACCAATGGCTTTGATGTCATACCTCTGGAGACTTGATGTAAGGTTATATCACTCTTCACTTTTTCAATCTCTTTCCCAAGTTTCTGAAGAGAGATCTCCCCAAAAATGCCAGAAAATCTTTTGAGAAATTTCTTGAACCCTCTTTTTCCTGATGATTTCTTAACTTGTGCTAGGATTACATATGCCTCCACGATATCTTCAATTCTGTAAGAAAGACTCCTGATTTCTCTTAACCAGTTTTTAACTGTTTAGTCCTTGCTTTGTTTGGCATCTGCATCTTTGAGGAAGCACAGCATTCGCTTCAGCTCTTTGCTAATTTCTTCAACTTCACCAGACACCCCAGATAGAAATCTTGCTTCTTTAACCAATATATCACGAAGAGTTTCAAGAACAAACCGAAACAACAGCTTCAACCTTTTCTGACCAGATTATTTATTGAACAGGCGAGACAGAGTAAGAGCTTGCAAGTATTTCTCTACAAAAATGAGCATAGAGATAGAGAATCAATTAATTTTTCTGTTCATCGTCAAGAGCTAAAAAGCTATAGCTTTTTCCCTGGGACGTGATTCTTTCTATCGGAATTGAGTGAAAATTGCCGTCTTTAGAAAATGATTGAAGTACGTGAGACATTCCTCACTTTAATAATTTGCTGCCACTTTCCCCCCTTATCTTTGAGTTGATTCCATTCCACCCATCCTCTTTATTTTCTGCAATGTCTCCATCGACCAGCTGTTTGCTTTGCTCCTCTGAAATGATAAGGCCTGGGATTACAGGCTTAAGGCCCCCACATAATATTCTTGTACAAAAACTTGTATCGATCGTAGGACATGCATATCAAGTTTAGTTTATAATGTATTTTAGTTTTGTTTTGAAAACATGAGTATTGAATTTAGCATAAGATATATCGGGTATTAAGTTAAGCTTATAATTGATTTAGTGAAACGGTTCATATGTTGCAATTATCGGTTTAGTTGTTGAAATATGGCGTATCACATTTGATTGTATCACATATTGAGATTAGGTTTTGGAGTATGAGTTTGATTTGTGTTTTGTTAGTCATTAGTAGAGGATTATCTGTGTTTATCTGAGAGTATAATCTACATTTGGAAAGTGTTTTTATGACACAGAAAGGTGTTTTCAAAGTTACTGAAATATTGGCGGAAAGCTCGTGTGAACCGAAAACTGCTCGATTATGTTGTGTTGATCAGAAGCTTTGTTGGGCTGGAAAATATTATTTTGTGGGCTGATCTTAAGGGCTTGAATTAGTTCTGCCCAATGACCATAATGAGTGCAGAAGCCCAAATTGCGGAACTAATGATTGTTCTTTCCGTCTTCGTTTTGGCTTTGTTTTTTATTTTAACAGTAAATTTATTGTATTATAATTATTTTTCATTATTTTTCATATAATTTTTTATTATTCATTTATATCTTTTTATATTTAAAATATATTTTTTACATTATAAAATTATTTTCAAAAAAATATTTTTAAAACCGGTTTTAAAACATCATAAAGACCATTCTTAATTATGGTCACATGGAAATGGAATGCTGAGTGAGGATTTTAGGAATAATTGATGAGTGTAAATCACATTAATCGAATCACGTAAATTATTGTATCTATTGTCTCTTTTATTTCGTATGTTGTTTTTATTGCTATCTTTAAGTTACATAGACCCAAAAATAATGAAAAGTCTCCAAAATATTTAAGCAATCTTGAAGAGAAAGTCAACACTTTCATCAACCAACATATCAAGAATATGATTCTCTCCAAATATATACTAGGAGAATGTGCCTTGGGGGATGTAAGAGTTTGTTGAATCAAATAAATAAACTAAGCATTATCAAGCAGCTAGGTCAAGAATTGAACATTCAGTTTACGGATGAAGAGAAAGATCTTATGGATGATGTGATGTGGGCGGATGAATCAGCACTTTCTCATCTTTCTCTCTACCCCAAGCCTCACTTACCTAAGGAAAAACGCTCTTTCTTTTTCTTCCCCATTCTTTCCGTTTCTTCCTGCCGGAAAGAATGGGGGCCGGGAGTCAATTTATTTTTCTTCTCTGTTTCTTTTTTCTTCTTTTTGAATACCTTTAATATATTTATTAATAAAATTATATGTGACTCACCATTAATTCATATTTGAAAAGTACGATCATTAGTAAATAAATAGTGACAAATTACTTGTTTTAGATATCGTAAGTTGTAACTTATAATATTTTTCTAATAGGGCAGAATGAGTAATATTTTTAGTAGTGAACTTTTGCCTTCGGAAAGTAATGAAATAGATGAAGACAGGTGGAGCCCAGCCCTTGCATATCCGAGTGCTGCATTAGTTTACGGATTCATTTCTTAACGATAGTTTTTTTTTTTTTTAACTTTAATTTTTAATTTTTACAGTTAATAGTGTCATATTTCACTACTTAATAAAAGATAAATAAATTGATTAAGATACAAACATTTAAAAAAAAAATACTAAATCATACAAATCTAGATAATTAAGTATTAATCTATATAAATTCTGATAGTAGAACAAGATTATAGATGCATGGAGATACTTTACTTTTTGCTGCATGCATGGAGATTCCATTTTGGGATATTACATGTTTGCTTCTTCACTTGCCATGGGATATTCTTCACTTGCCAGGAATGTAACTGATTTATTGTCAATATATTTTAAAAGAAAAAAAATGTTAAGCACCCATATTCAAAAAAAAAAAAAAAGTAAAGAAACGAAATTCCACTACATACATATTCGGATCATTAATATTGAAGGCTTCTGAATCTTCCAAATTGATAGCTAAGGGATTATAACGATTAATCTGCAAAGAAACAATGCAAAAATATATCACAACTTTCATCCTTTGGTTGGTGGGAAGACTCCTGATTCTCCTTACGCAGTGGCGAATTCCTTCGTCCTTGAATTGTTCGCTATCTGCATCTTTGAGGAAGTACAACTTTTGCTCGACCTCTTCCCGAACTTGTTCAACTTGAGTAGATACCTCAGACAGGAACGTTGCTTCTTTCACTGATAAATCACCTAGAGCTAACTTTTTCCCTTGGAGCTGTTTCTGTGTTCACATCGGAATTGCGGGGAAATTGTTGTTTTTGGAAAAAGATTGAAGTTGTAATTTCTTACCACTGGTTCCCTATGCTTATTCTTTTTGGTTGGGTTGAGTTTTGATTTTAAAAAAATATTTTTATAATGTAAAAAGTATATTGAAAATATAAAAAGACATAGCTAAATAGTAAAAGACTGTATTAAAAATGATGGAAACTGATTATAATATATTAAATTTACTATTGATACCAAAATTGAGACCAGACCTAAAACTTAAAGAACATGCCCTTATCTTTGGCTAGAATTCTACACACAAGTCATCATTTTGTTCATATACATGTACCACTACTACAAATTGAGCCTATAGTATCACTTTGTAGGTTACACTTTTTAAAATGTTACAATAGAGCAAAATTTTAAAAGAAAATGCATCACCATAATTAAGTGTAGTAATAGAAGTCTAATGCAACATTTTTTTACAATATGCTACACTTTTACAAAATGATGCCTTTGTTGAAAAGTTAAAGTAACATTTTTTTGAAGATAGTGCAACACTTGTTTTAAAAGCTATTGCAACGTTTCTTTTCAGGCTACTGCAACACTTTTTCCAATCAAATGCAACACTTTTTTAAACAGTGCATCGCTTTTTTGGGTTAGTTAATAGGCTAATGCAACGTTAGTTTTAGGCTACTGCATCACTTTTTATATCTACCGCGACACTTTTCAGGAAACTGCGACGCTTTGTGTGTGTGGCTAATTCTCTTCTCTTTTACAATTAGTTTGCTTTTTGTTTTATTTTTATTTTAGTTTATGGAAATTTTTTTATTTTGGGCTCTTTTTGGTCTATTTTTTTTCAGGAAAACTTACACTCTTTTTACTAAAATTACAACTCCAATTTCCTTTAAATTCTAATTTTAAAATTTAAAATTCCCTAAAAAATAAAGCTACCATTATTATAAAAAACAATCAAATTAGTACACTTCTTATCCTATTTTCTACCCAATTTTGGATAAGGAAATTTCCTCCAATAAAAGAAAAATCCCAAAATTTCAATTCCCTATTTGAGTTAAAATTTAAACATAAACTTATGAAACTTTTAATATAACTATAAAAAAGGAAAAAGAAAATATTTATTTTTGTTGTAATTAACAGATAAAGTCCAAAGGCCAATCGAATTCGCACCGCCCTTTGTCTCCCGTAGCAGAAAGTAGCTAGTGGGAACTATAGAAGCAAAATATCCTCAATTCACCTGACCCGACCCGAGGCATCCTCTCTCATAGTTGCCGGAAAGAGTGAGTGCCTTCTCCCAGCGTCTTTTTCTCTCGCCGTCGATTTCTCCCGCCGTCGATTTCTCTCATCTGGCTCAACTTCTAGAACCAGAAACCAATTGCGGTAACCAGGAAAATGCTGGCACCGTTGGCCTCTCAACGCCTCCGCAAGATCCATCAAGTTTTTTGCCAAATCCCTCAGGTCCACTCTTATTCTCAATCTTCGATTTCCGTTCGTTTTTTCTTTCGTGCTTTTCGGAAGGGGAAGGAATTAATTTCAATTGTATCGGTTTGTTTGCTAAACCTCTCGATCACTTCGCACTGCCCTAAATTATGTAAAGTTCAGATTTTGTATTTTGTGATACTCTTCTGTCTTAGCATTTTGTGAAGCACCTGGATGCGCCTGATAATAAATCTGACATTCCATTGGAATTCACTGAAGCTAAGAAAACTAAGGTTCGCTACGCATAATTTAATTTTTTGCTCGAGTTTTGATGTTTTTTCCCTTTTGCTTCTATCTTTACATATATGTATTTTTAACTGCCATTCTGCCTTGCTCACGTAATTAACTCAGTTATTTGGGTGATTAAAAGGATGTTCTACTATAATTATAGGTTAATGTACCTAATTGCAGTCGTATGCAGGTCCTTAGTTTGTTCTGAACTAGTAGAAAGCAAATGATAGGGTTAGAGTTCATTGTTTTATTTTTCATCTTAGGAAGCAGCACATCTAACACATTTGAGCATATGAGGGTTATTATATTAATTTAGTTTGGAATACTGATACTTCGCATTTTAGATTGAATTGAACCCCCCATTTAGTTTTTTGGATCAGAGAGAGATCCAGTTTATCATCATGCTCCTTATATTGCTTCATGTGCTTTAGTCCTGTGTTTTGATAGCATTTTATCATCTACTCTTTTCCGCAAGAGATAAGAGTAAGATTCTTGATTGTGTTCAATATTTATGATGATGAAACCATTGTTATACATTTGCCTTGTCTGAAAAATTACACTGAACACATGAAAATAAGCAATGTACTAGATACTTAACAAAGGAGTACCTTTGACTGAAGTCAAAGGAAAAGGTGATTTCCATTTCTGGTAAAAGTTAAGCATTGAGTTAGTTAGAGTTAGGTACAAGCTATATCTGTCAAAAGTTCACGATTGAGGATGTTTCCAAATTAATTTTGCTACTCCAGTGCTGTTCTTTAATGTCACTGGCCTAAACTGGAGGTCAATGTGGAGTGAAGTGAATTACTGCAATGTGAACATCTTTCTTGAAGCTCTCTTTCCCCCACCCATCTACTTGTATTGTTACTGAAATGATTTTGTGTTGCTTATCGTGACTAGGGACGAAAGGCCACTAGGCCTTTTACCATGACAACATTTCGTCTTAAGCTCAAGTAAATACAACATCTGGACCGAGTTCTCTTCCACAAATTGGAATCTGTATATCTAATGTAGTAAACTTTCCTCCAAAATAATCCTAGACTAAAATATTCGAGTGATTCATCTTAGGCTAATGATTGATTCATTAACTAACTTGAACATTACAGGGTAAAGAAAGATTAGTCTCTCTTTACCATTGCTGAAAGTGGAGTAACTCCAGTATTTCCTGGCAGTGCACTACAGGGCATGGACTGGAAGCACACAGCACAAGTTTGAAGATACATGGCAAGAACAGCAGCCTTTTGAGTTGATTTTGGGGAAAGGTACTCCTGAGTTTTAACTTTTCAAGTGTAGCTTTGGTTTGGATATTCTCTTCCTTTGTCTTTGGAAACTATTGGGATCCAAGATTTATTTATTACTTTTGGTTGCTATTTACTTTTATTTATCATAATCTGCCTTGCTTTAATTGTTAAGAGTTATGTTAAAGATATCATTGCCTGACTGTCAACAATCCATTAGTGCATATGAACAAATTCAAATGACACTGTTATGATGTTAGGTTTTCTGGTTTGGAAACTTATTTTATGTATTGTATGAGGCAAAGCTTGTCTCACTTATATTACTCCCCAGAGTTTGGCGCTTGTGCACACAGGCACATTTGTGTGTTCATAGATTTGTTTTGACACAAATGTACTTCACCTTTTCATGCTATTCAGGTGATGAGTGAATCATTGATGTTTGGATTGATGGCACACCAGAGTCCTTAGGTTTTTGAATATGTACTGCTACTGTATATGTTTGTCTAAAGTTCCTTGTTGTTTGTCACAGAGAAAAAGGAAATGACAGGCTTGGCAATTGGAGTTGCCAGCATGACATCTGGTGAACGTGCCCTGTTTCATGTTGGTTGGGACCTAGCTTATGGAAAAGAAGGAAACTTTTCTTTTCCAAATGTTCCACCTATGGTCAATATTTTGTATGAAGTTGAGCTAATTGGTTTTGATGAAACCAAAGAAGTGAGCTCTTGTGGCTGAGTTTTGATAATCTTGAGTTTCTGCTTTAATTTTTGTGCTGATAAATTTTATCGGTATTTTTGAAGGGCAAAGCTCGTGGAGATATGACTGTGGAGGAAAGAATAGGTGCGGCAGATCGAAGAAAGATGGACAGAAATGCTTTGTTTAAGGAGGATAAACTGGAGGAGGCTATGCAACAATATGAAATGGTAGTGATGCCATTCTTCTTGTGGGTATTTTTTGATGACCGATTGATGGTACTAATCTTTGAACTTTCTTTTGATATGTTTTTCTTTTGTATGAATTTATCAGGCCATAGCCTATATGGGAGATGACTTTATGTTTCAATTGTTTGGCAAGTACAGGGAGATGGCTTTGGCAGTTAAAAACCCTTGCCATCTCAACATGGCAGCTTGCATGATAAAGCTCAAGCGATATGATGAAGCCATTGGGCATTGCAGTCTTGTATGTGCATAGTTTCTGAAATTTCAATTCCCCCTTCTTTGCCGTTCTAATCATTATATAGTTTTACTGTAGTCTAATTTGTTATGCTTAATCTGTGCTGATAATATTTTTGCATCTTTTTATTCTGGATGTTGGCTATCTACTTATGTGCTATGACCTGTACACGATGGTGAGATATGATTCATATAGTCCACCCCACAGTGGAACAGAAGCTTAGTTGTTGTTGTTGTTGTTGTATTGGCTATCTACTATCTGTTTCTATTTCTGCTTGCCTCTTTCTGTGCAACATGTTTTTTTTTTTTTTTTTTGGGTCAAGGCAGTAGCAATGGTGGAAACTGCACAATTGTTTATGAGCTTCTGTTGGATCTAAATCGACTTACTGAGCTGAAATTTATTCTATAGGTGTTGTCCGAGGATGAAAATAATGCCAAAGCTTTGTTCAGACGAGGGAAAGCTAGAGCAGAACTAGGGCAGACTGATGCAGCTCGAGAAGATTTTCTGAAAGCACGTAAATTTGCACCTGAAGATAAAACAATTGCAAAAGAATTACGTTTGCTTGCTGAACATGACAAGGCTGTCTACCAAAAACAAAAGAAGCTATATAAAGGATTATTTGGACCAAGACCAGAGCCTTAACCAATGCGGAGAAACTTACTGCTCGTAATCTGGAAATGGCTTGTGTCTTTATTCAGACGCCTTTTCAGGCGCGAAAGACTCAAGGCTGAGTGAATGTGTTATTGGAGCATACAACTATTTTGTACATGAAGTCAATATCATCTGTAAGTGAACCAAGCAAGATTGCAAGAGATTGGACTGAAGCGTATTGTTGATTCTGTGACTAGCTTGGCGGATGGTCAGAGTGTGAACAAAAAGAAAAAAAAGGTGTTGCGTACGAGTGATAAAAGTGCAGAGGATGCGCAGAATTTGGATTGTGGTGGTGGACAAGGCAAAGAAGGAAGTTCTACTGATGTCATAGTCCCCAAAGAGGTAACCAAATATGGTTTGAACTCTCTGTTCTTATTTTAATTTTTCTGAAATAAATAATTTTTTAGTTATGTAGTAAGAAATTCTCCCCCCTGAATCATCCAAATATGCTCTTCTCAAAATTGTGTTACCAAGAGTAGTCTCCATCTCAATTGCATCCTCAGATATATGCAAGATGATAAGATCAAGTCTGCCACCCCTGAGCTCAAAGACTGTAATCGCCTATTCATTTCTCCACTCAAGTACAGTTGCAAACTGAGAAGAGCTCTTAACTTCAACTGTACTAATACTACATGAAATTCCACTAGCTTTCCAAATGACAGATAATACAAACGACAAAGTCTCAGAGTCTTTGTGTCCAAATCAAATCTGAACTTTTAGCAGTTAAGTGCAGATAGCCCTGTATCTGGGGTGCACCTTCAAGAAGAAATTCCCAAACTGCTTTCATAGGGCTTCTCAAATAAATCTGGAACAACTCCTCTTTTCTCTTCCGATAAAAATTAAGGTCATCACAGATAGGATACTGTAATATAAGCCAGATATTACTTTCAACCCCAATGGAAAGAGACTTAACACCCACATACTCCGCAAAATCAATCAACCATTCCCACATATACTCTTCAACAAACTTATAAAAGTCTTGAAAATTTAGAGAATTCCCAGAAAACCAACTCTGAACTATATCCATCAAACTAAGACTCCCAATTTGAAAGTTCAAGTACAGTAACCTCCATTTAGATAATTTTTCAATTGAAAACAGTACTATACGTTCAACATCCTTTCCATTTAATTCACCTGTAATTTGATTTCTTAAAAAGTCTTTTGTTGCACATATTGAATTTAAATTTATGCAGATTGATTTTTAGATTGCCAAGTGTGTAGTAAGCCTATTTTTCTGGGAATGCTTAGATTTAGATGAAAAGATTCTAAAACTGTTATGATGTTTGTTGCTGATTTCTGATTTCAGAAAATGGGTGGAAGTTCGATTGAAGATATTTGGGAGTTTTTTTCTCCAACTAGTAATGGCCGTACTGGTAATGGAAAAAGTGCCACTGGGAATAGCATTCTTGGAACAAAGGCGTTCAATTCTAGGGGTAGCCTTTCTGGTGTGACAGGCACATGTGAACAGCGTAGTGCCGTAATTGAAGATGGACGTGTTGTTAATGTGATTGACACACCTGGTAAATCTCATTCATAGAAGATAAACAAAATCTTAGTTGTTATTTATGTTTATGCTAGAAAGATTGAATATCAAAATGTTCATTTGAAAACAAATGCAGGCCTGTTTGATGCTAAAGTTGATCCTGAACTTCTTGCAAAGGAGATTGTGAAATGTGTCAATATGGCCAAGGATGGATCCATGCATTTCTTGTAGTTTTATCAATTAGATGTTGCTTGACCTTGGAAGAAAAAGCTGTTGTTGCATCTCTGGAGAAGGTTTTTGGAACAAACATTACTGATTACATGACTGTAGTTTTTACGGGTGGTGATGAGCTTGAGGAAGCTGAATTATCTTTGGATGAATACTTAGGTGATGAGAGCCCTGAGGATCCTAATCCTTTATTGGTAGGTGATTATCTAATCGAATTTATGAAGTTGTTATCCAGTATGTCTTAGACATGTGGTATCATTTATAATCTCTTACTGTTTTGATTTTTATTCGAGTCTAATTGTCTATTTCATTTTGTTTGTGAAAATTTTCAGGTTTAAAAGTGAGACTTTCTTAAGTGAAGCTCAAGATTTGAAGCGCTTTAAATTCTTTAATTGACTTTTTGAAGTCTTGTGCTCTATGAATACTTTTGTAATCATAGTATATAGAACTCTATGAATACTTTTGTAATACGAGCATTTGGATTATCAATTTTATAGTGGATTTGAATAAATGATACCATATGGGCAATAATATTATATTTGTATTAAAATGTTACAGATGCATAAAAGTGTTGGATTGGGGTGAAAAAGCGTTGCATTGGGGCGAAAAGCGTTGCAACAGTCCCAAAAAACGCTGCAACAGCCCCAAAAAGCGTTGCAACGGCCCCAAAAAGCATTGCATCAGCCCCAAAAAAGCGTTGCATCAGCCCAAAAAGCGTTGCAACAGCCCCAAAATGGCGTGGCATCAGGTCCAAAAAGCGTTGCATCAAGGGTGAAAAAGGGTTGCATTAGGGAGGAAAAAAACGTTACATTAGCTACCTATTGCTACACTTTGAAAAAATGTTGTATAAAAGGTAAAAAATGTTACCTTAGGCCTAAGGTAACATCACTTTAAGAGATACTTTTTAAAGTGATGCCTTAGGCCTAAGATAACACTTTTAGGGCCTAAAGCATCACTTTTGGGGTGTTGATACAGCTCCAATTTGTAGTAGTGTACTGACTAAGACCATGCAGGCAAGTGGGCATATAACATGTGACTATATAACCACATTTATTAGTAAATTTGACTTATAAGTCACATTAATCTAATCACGTAAATTATTGTGTCTATTATCTCTTTTATTTCCGTACCTTATTTTAATTGATGTCTTTAAGTCACATAGACCCAAAAACAATGAGAAGTCTCCAAAATATTTAAGCAATCTTGAAGAAAGTCAACACTTCCATCAACCAACATATCAAGAATATGATTCTCTCCAAATACTAGGAGAATGTGCCTTGGAGGATGTAAGAGTTTGTTGAATCAAATAAATAAACTAAGCATTATCAACTAGGTGAAGAACTGAACATTCAGTTTAAGGATGAAGAGAAAATTTTTATGGATGATGTGATGTGGGCTTATGAATCAGCACTTTCTCATCTTTCTCTCTACCCCAAGCCTCACTTACCTAAGGCAAAAAAAAACTCTTTCTTTTTCTTCCCCATTCTCTCGGTTTCTTCTGGCCGGAAAGAATGGGGGCTGGAGTCAATTTATTTTTCTCTGTTTCTTTTTTCTTCTTTTATTCCCCTAGGGAGTTTTTTTGTCTCCCTGTGTATGTATGTATGTATTGTAGAATCCCAACCAATCTAGAGATGTATGTATTAGGCAAACATTTAAAAGGAGACACATTGATCTATTAACAATGAAGATGATGTAATGTATTGTAGAATCCCAATCTAGAGAGTCTCTCTTTAGCCAACAATGATATTTTGTACAATTAAACACACTCATTTTACAAGTTGGGAACGAGGAAGTGGCTCGTAGTATTGATTTCAAGAATGGACCAATTAATTATGACATTTACCCTTAGATTTTAAATAAATGGCCAAATAATTAAACATACTCATTTATCCAAGTACAATTAAACACACTCATTTACCCACGATGAGTGATCAAATAACCCAATATAATGAACCAATTATGACATTTAACCAAATTTCAAAGTAATTTTTGTTTCATTAGGAGAGTCAAGTTTTGATTTTTTAATACTTTTCATATCTTCACTAATAAAATTATGTGTAGCTCACAATTAATTCATATTTAAAAAGTACAGTCATTAATGAATAAATAGTGACAAATTACTTACTATAGATATAGTAAGTTGTAACTTATAATACCCTTCTAATATGTTAGAATGAGTAATATTTTTAGGCGTGAACATTTGCCTTCAGAAAGTAATGAAATAGATGAAGACAGGTGGAGCCCAGCCCTTGCATATCCGAGTGCTGCGCATTAGTTTATGGATTCATTTCTTAACGATAGTTTTTTTTTTAAACTTTAATTTTTAATTTTTACAGTTAATAGTGTCATATTTCACTACTTAATTAAAGATAAATAAATTGATTAAGATACAAACATTTAAAAAAAAATACTAAATCATACAAATCTATATAATTAAGTATTAATCTATATAAATTCTGATAGTAGAACAAGATTATAGATGCATGGAGATACTTTACTTTTTGCTGCATGCATGGAGATTCCATTTTGGGATATTACATGTTTGCTTCTTCACTTGCCATGGGATATTCTTGCTTAACATAATTGAGAAATTGTTGAATAGGGATATGTTTTCTATGTTCTATTAGAATAATCAACTTTGTAATATTATTTTTAGTAATAAAAGTGGACTCTTCTAATAGAACAGAGGGAGTAATTGTTGGTGCTATGATAACATATATTGATCGTTGGTTAGACTTGTAATTGCAAAATGGAAACTTAAAAATGACAAGAAAGAAAATATTTTCAGTAATATTTTGATTGATGATCATTGATGGGAGCAAAGAAATGTTTGAAATTTTAATTTTAAGATAGTAATAACAATTTTGGTGCAGCAATACTAATGTTCTTTCTGAAAGAAAAACATTTTATTGTTCTTATTTTAAATTGTTAGAAATTAAATCAACATTTTAATTGAATTCTCTTACTAAATTGAACCAGTATGCATCGAACAAAAATGTGTTAGGTTCATATATTGGAAGAAAACAAGAAGAAGAAAAGAAGCACATGTTATATGAAAATTAAACTAGTACTCTCCAAGAGTACTTATGAAATCTTTGGTGTCCATATTGATACAAGGAATGGAACTGATTTATTATCACTAAGTTTTAAAAGGAAAAAATGTTAAACACCCATATTTGAAAAAAAAAAAAAAAAAAAAACAACGAAATTCCACTACATACATATTCGGATCATTATTGAGGGCTTCTGAATCTTCCAAATTAATTCATAGCTAAGGGATCATAACGATTAATCTGCAAAGAAAGAATGCAACAATATATCACAACTGCAAAGAAATATAACACAAAACTTTAACCGTAAAAAAGAACTACCTTACCACTTCTTTGTAGGTTGAATTATTTTAATCGAACTTTGAAATAATCAGTTCCTTCTTTGCCATCTATCACTGTTACCCTCTCACAAAATTTAGAAGGCATCCACCTAAGTGATAGGTTTTGAAGATCTTTAGCAAACCGCAATCCATCGGGAATCATGGCCAGTGATTTACAATTCCAAATTTTCAAATCAGAAAGTTTAGGCATAGATCCTTCATCCACTCTCCAATCCTTCAGATTCGATAATCCCCAAAACACCAGATGCTCAAGTTGAGAAAATCCTTGTTCATGGCAAATCAAGTATTGCCCCAGTTAAGAATTATTTTTCAATTCAAGGGACCTCAACTCAGGAAGGAACCCCAGTGTTTCCATTGGGTCTTCTTGCATTTCAGTTTTACTGAACTCTAACTGTGTCAGACCTCGTAGGAAATTTTGTTCATAACTTGGAAATTCAATCAACTTTGTATTGTTAATGTGTAACCATTGAAGACTTTTACACATTAACATACTTGCCAGAAGATCATACCCATCTTTTGAACTGATGAAATCACAGTTGAAAATGGTAAGTTTTACCTCACGTTGATTTTCACTGTGTATGTTGATGTATTCCATCAAAGCATGCATATTTGCATCATCTTTCACCGTGGCTTCAAGAATTCGAAGATTCACACATTCTGAAATATCTGCAATTTCATCCATCTCACTTTTAAGTTTCCTAATCGTCTCCAAATTTCTTAAACCATGCAGTCTTAGTCTTTCTCCGTTCGTCTGATGGCTCGAATTCAAATGTAAATGCCTCAGTTGTGTCATTTTCCAAAGAACATTTGGGACTATTATTGCATTATCAATGCCCTGCAAATCAAGTGTGTAGCAGCGGCAAGTCAGCTGCAGATGATGGCAATTCATACAATTTGCAATGCTCGAAACTTAAAATCCTGAGATGGATCAATTTGTGCAACCTTAAGGGTAAACTTTGCTTTGCTTTCCAAAATCAAAGCTTTCAAATTTCAGCACTCTCAACATCGAGAAACTTTGCAGAGCTAGTCCTTCCGGCCAAATCGTATACTTGCCCCAACTCCAAGCAAGCTTTGTGCTTAGGTGAACAGATCTAGTCTGCTTCCAATCCTTCTGATGAGAATTGTTGATTCTTGCAACCGTATCCGCAGTTACCTTATTATCAATGTAGATGACTAATCTCCGAGCAGCATTATTTGTAGGATAAGAAAAATCCTGGGAGACCGGCTTCACATCTTCGAGATTTATAATTTCCATGAATTCTTCCTCTCTGCATATGTCCAAGCATAACTCTCTCATTCTGTCATGAAGGCGGCATGATATGGTTAGATATATCTCGTCCACACTGATTTTAACCAAAGATCTCTGGCCTAATTCATTCAAGTATCTTTCCGCAACCTCCATCAACGTTTCTCCACTTTTTCGATGTTCTGGCAAAATTAATCCTTCTGCAATCCATGTTAAATATAAACGCTCTGCGTATATTCCTTCATCCCCTTTAAGAATTCCCAAATAAAGGAAGCATAGTTTCAAATGATATGGCAGCTTATTGTAATTCAAGGACAAGACTCGGCCTACTTTCGTTCCATTCCTTCCATTGCCATTAAGATATGAACCTATGTGTGTGTTCACCATCTCTCAGTATGTTAAAGAATTCTTATATTTGAGAATACCTCCAAGCACAGAAATTGCTAGTGGTAGACCTTCACACTTGGATACCAATTCTTTACCAACATCGTTAAAACATAGCTCAATCTTGACATCTGAAATTAAATGATGGCATACCACATCAGCATTTTCTATACGATTAGTCATACGAGTTTTGAAATAACAGTTTTCTCACTGCCCACTACTACAAAAATGACTTTTAATGGCGGTTTTTTAGGGCTTTTAACGGCGGTTTTTGGCATTTTTGAACCGTCATCTATCCGGCAGCCGTAGAAAGTTTACGGACTTTCTACGGCAGTTCGCTTAGGAACCGCCGTAGAAAGTTGGCTTTTCAAAACCGCCGTAGAAAGTCTACTTTCTATGGCGGTTCCTAAGTGAACCGCCGTAGAAAGTTAACTTTCTACGGCGGTTTTGAAGATAACCGCCGTAGAAAGTACCAAATTTGTAAAAAAAAATTTAATATTTCATTTTTTTCTCTACATTCAAAAAATATATAAAAATAGCAGGAACAGCCTTAGAAAGGTTTTGATATATATATATATATATATATATTTCAACTTTATTCAAAATATATATATCAAAAACTTCCAAGCTAATAAACCAAACAATCACCAAACTTCACAAAATTTTTGCGTGCATCCATCAAATTCTAATTAATTTAATCATTAACAGCAAGAACAATACAATAATCACCGATATAACACTACTCAAACCCGAATTTAATCATTCATCATCTCACCAAACCTGAATTTAACACTAATAATAAACCCTAGGCCAATCACAATAATCAAGTACCAATAAAATTTGTAAAGCTTAAATAAAGTTTAAACTATTCTATATTACCTTTTTTTATGATTTGAAGCCCACAACAAGGACCGATTGTGGTGAAATTATGATGGGGGATTAACTCCAAGTGGTGGGTGATGGCCGATTAAGAAACCATATCCAGAGTTGGGTGACCACGGATCTTGTTATCAACGCTGCCGGAAGAACGACTTCGGAGGAAGACAAGAGAAAAAACCGACGGAGAGAGGATGGGCGTCGGCAATGAGAGAACGCTTCGGTTTGCTGGAGATGGAAACAGGGGGAAGCCGCGGCTAGCTGGAGATGGAAACAAAGGGAAACCCTTAAAATTCAAAGAAAATCAAGTTTCTATGGCGGTTTTAATTAAAACCGCCGTAGAAAGTATGAAGAAACCGCCATAGAAAGTAACTTTCTATGGCGGTTTTAATTACAACCGCCGTAGAAAGTCCATTTCTACGGCGGTTTTAATAAATCCGCCGTAGAAAGCCCGTAATTGTGAATTCCCGCCCATTCCTCTATTCCTATTAATTTCTAGTTTTACTATTTTTGTAAATTAACCCCCAAATTTTTTTAAATTTAATATTAAATATGTATTTTACTATTTATCAATTTTTATAGTAAAATTCATCATATTTATTAATTATACGGTGGTTAGAAATACAATCATCTGGAAATAAAACCGCCGTAGAAAGTCCCCTTCCTACGGCGGTTTTCTAAGGGACTTTCTATGGCGGTTAGAAATAAAACCGCCGCAGAAAGTCCCCTTTTTACGGCAGTTTTAGAAAACTGCCGTAGAAAGGTGACTTTCTCTGACAGTTATCAAAAACCTCCGTAGAAAGTCCCTTTCTACGGCGATTTTATATAGAACCGCCGTAGAAAGTCCGTACTTTCTTTTTAATGGCGGTTTTGGTCTTTCCGCCGTTAAAGCACCGCAGTAGAAAGTCCATTTTGTAGTAGTGGCCTCAATTACTACTCCCTGTCTCATTATAAAAGTTTGCTTTGAAAAATACACAATTTATTGTGGATTATGGGACACAACACATATAAGTAATTTGACACTATAGTTTGTACTTATATCCTTAATTTCTTAGTAAGGATTAATTATGGATCACAAATGATTATATTTGTATATGTAACATAACTAAATAGAGAAACTTAATTCTTTTATCTGGATAGAAAAAATTTAATAGGAATCTTTATACAGAAAGCTGGAGTATAATTCCTCAAGAGAAAATTTTAAACCGAACTGTATGTATAGGACGTGACCTAGCTTTGTGGTATAATTCGGTGAAGGAGTAAAGCTCTGCAGGTTAGTGTGGTTGTGCCTGTGCACATGCTCAGGGCCCCATTTTACATATATTTTTTTAAAATTTTAGACACAGTCTATTAAGTGGCTAGCATTGTTATTTTTATTGGCGTTGTCGTTCAACTAAACTGCCCTCAAGATAATTAAATTTGATTCATTGTTGGTAATGTTGCTCTTAAAACTAAGTTCTCACTCTCAGATTTCACATTGTCATAATTGAAGACGAGATGTTATGTTATTATTTTCAAATTTGTGTTTGAATATTTTTAGCTTTTAGTTGTGGGTTAATTGTTTTTGCATTCAACTATATGTTGCAAGAGAGCTGGTGTAAGACTCTTGTAGTTTCTTGCCCTAACTTAACTTTTATAATTTATATTTTTATCATACTGTTAGCTTTTAAACTCAATCATGTATAATTATAAATTTTTGTGAATTTTCTTAAGTATTTTGATCATGAAATCATATGGTTTAGATCTTAATGTTTTGGATTTTAATTTAGACATTGTGATATTTAATTTAGAGTTAAGATATTAATTTAAGTGTGGATTATGTTTAAAGATACATGAAAGTAGATTTATTAATCTAATTTTGAGAATTATGGAATGAAAATAAGAAAATTAAAAAATAAATGAAAAATAATAATAAAAGAAAATGGGTGGATCAGTTTTACCCACAAAAGAGTGGGTCAAACCGATCCGACTGCCTAAAGGAGTGGTTTTACCCAGTCTAAGGGCATCTCCAACCCTCTCTCTATTTTGATGGGCACTATTTCACCATTTTAGCGTAGTTACAGTAATTTTACTCCAACCCTCCCTTAATTTTTCACACTAAAAGAGAATATCCCATTTAGATTCCTTTTCATCTTTCATTTTATATTTATTCTTATTACTTGTATACTATTACATTTTATTACAAAACAAACCCCAAAGTTTCTCTAATGTCAAATATTAATCCAATACAATTAACACAAAAATTAATTGATTTCACGAAAAATATAATTAATACACTTTTATTTAATAATAATGGAACAAACAAAGAAATGCGAAATTTAAAGATAAGGTAGAGAAAAATTATATAATATTGTGTTCTTAAAAAAAACGAAATTTTAATATTTATGTCATGTTATTTAAGTATTTAATATTTTATAAAACCTTAATTAGATACCTTAATTAATAGATATGAACTGTATTTTAGTTCATATAATAAATTGATTGTAAAAATAAAAACATATCAATTAGATTAATAAAATAAAATTGAAATAATAATTAAAGGGTAAAATAACAAACACTAAAATACAAAATTAAACTAAAAACAAAAAACAAGGACCAATGTGGAAATAGGGAAATTAATTAAAAAATTTTAAAAAAAAGGAGAGAGCTTGGCTGATCTACAGTACCCCGCCCAAAAGGCGGGGAACTGTAGTCCCGCTTCAATTTCACGCCAGTTTGGCATGTGGGTTGGAGCCCAATTTCATGCCAAACTGGAGTGAAACGTCAAATTAACGGAGACACCCTAAGAGTGGGTAAAACCGATCCAGCAGTAGGAAAAAAAATATCTAACCGCCTAAAATAACTGTTTTACCCAGTTTTGAGTGGGTAAAATCGATCCCAGGAAACTGACAAAAATTACAAAGACCGATTTTACCCCCACTCCTAGAGTGGATAAAACCGATTGGACTAGTTGATAAAAAATAATAAGACCGACTTTACCCAGTCTTTAGTGGGTAATGCCGATCGAGTACTGAAGTTCAAAAGAATATATAATTTCTTCGGGAGAATTATGGCCTAGGAGTCTAGCCTCCTAGCTTTTGGATTATTAGGTGGTCTAGGAGCATAAATAGACTCTCTTTTGTCCTCACAATGCATCAAACCAACACAAATCAAAATCAAAAAGAGGGAGAAAGGGAGAGAAAGGAAAGAAAGGAGAAAGAAGAAGAGAATCTAGGAAAGGACGGCCTGAGGAGCTGGAACTTGGATTCCACAATTTGAAATTCGTGTTAGAGAACCCCAGGAACGTAAAGGTAATGCATTCTACTCACTCATCATGTTAGGATTTAGAGGAAGATGCATGCAAATGGAAAAATAATGAAGTTTTAGTTTTCTTAGGATTTTGGATTTAAGTCTTTAAGTTTGAAGGTTGTTTAGGTGTTTTGGAATGTTAGGAATGTTATATGGATGTTGTAGCAATGATTTTGAGCAAAAGAAACCAAAGAAAAACGAGTTTTGGAGCATTTTTGTTTGAAACTCGAAGGCAGAAGTTGAAAAAAATATTTTCTGGGCACAATCAGGTAAAATTGATCCAAAGAATGGGCAAAACCGACATTGGAATTTCGGGAAAACCCTGATCGGTTTTAACCGATTTCAGCAGGTAAAACCGATCATTGATTTTTCTGAATAATTTTAGAGCTAGTAAAACCAATCTGAAAGTGGGTAAAACCGATCTTCAGGTTGGAAATAAAACGTCATCGGTTTTTGCCGATCATTTTGCGGATAAAACCGATCTTTTTATGAAAATATGGATTATTGCAAAATTAACTTAAAACCTTTCATAATTATTTTTAGCTAATTAAATCATTTTACCTAAATATGTAACTAGGATTTAAAAACATTTGGAATTATAGAAACTGAAAGCTAGAAACATATAGAAACCTAGAATCTAAAGATTTATCTAGATTTAATAATAATAATGTCTAAACTATGATATTTATGTAATGCAAATTTGCTTACAAAATACTAGTGATATATACAAGGTGAGTGATCTCACTAAATGGGGTTAAATGATTCAATTAGTAAGAAATGAGTTAACATACTTAATATATGTTAATGTTAAGTTTATATTTAGTGAAATGCATGCGTTGTAAATAATGTGTATAATTGTGATTTTTGAGCGTGATAAGTACAATGTTTATAATTGTATTTTATGCATGTAAATATTTTCAAATGTTGAATTATGTGTATAAGTGAAATGTTTATTATAATTTATCGTATATAATGAAAGCGTTATTGTTCAGTATTTAGTGTATAATGTTAAATGTTAAGTGTTAAATGTTCAATGTTCAAGGTTCAGTGTTAATTGTGCATGAAAGTTGGGATCCTAAACCCTGTCTAGTTGTTGAATCGAGCATGTCGACGTTGGGCTGGAATGCCCAACTAAATAACTAGGAATTGAAGGTAATGTTCGGTAATATTCCGAAATGTACCACAGTGTTCAAAGTTTAATGTTGTCAATGGCGGCATATTTAATGAAAAGTGACAGTACGTGTTCCAAGGCAGGTAAAGTATCATCAGTAATGTTTCCAAATGGTCACATAGATCATTCGATATAACTTACTGGTTATGCTATTTCTATCACTTACATTTTCTCCCTTGTGTGCTTAGGAATTATGTGTTATGTGATAGTAAATATTTACTTGGTAATATTTTAACTAGTGTGACCTCACTGAACTATGGAAGTTCACCCTTTTGACGTTTTGCATGTAATACATCTCGGAAGTAATCGCTCCTAGTGTGATGCTGATTAAGGGCATTTTGCTTAGATTTTGGAACACTATTATTGTACTATTGCCAGAGAGCATAACTTTAGCACTCTTGAAGTAGGACTATAATATTATGGCTTAGTGTTTGTATCTTTTGGAAATTTAAGATAGCTTGAAGTTTTATAACTTCCTTTAATAAATGAATGTATTATCTACTTAGCAATTGCTCTGTATATCGTTAGTGAGTCCTGGTGCGAATCAGGCAGGCATCTCAGTCGCGACTCTTGCCAAACAGGGAGGTCGGGGATGGGGGTGTCACAGCTGGTTAAACATATTGGATTTAATTTCATTTGAAAATGAACTTTTAGAGGAAGTAGAAAGATTCTGCATTTTAAAAGTGTAATCGATGATTTTTGTTTTTTCTACATTTATAATGCTATAAAGTGGTTCAATAATATAAATTTGAATCGTGTTCAACTTAAAAGAAAAATTCAGATATAAACTCACTAGAGACCTCAATATCTGAAAAGAAAGAAACAAAAACAAAGAACAGGGCCTAGGAACGGCCCTGACT
Organism: Leptodermis oblonga; assembly: GCA_016801395.1. Lineage (NCBI taxonomy): Eukaryota > Viridiplantae > Streptophyta > Magnoliopsida > Gentianales > Rubiaceae > Leptodermis > Leptodermis oblonga. The sequence goes on along the minus strand of CM028754.1, from coordinate 43,015,754 downwards.
TGGGATAAACAATTACAATATATATATATATATATAATTATACTTATAAAATAAAATATTATAGTACAAAGAATAGGGCAATATTTGAAGAGTGCATATATTTTGAAAACCAACATAGTGTTAATTTATGGGTTAAGAACTTCATTTTCAAAAAAAAAAAAAAATTCCTGAACTTTTCGACTTAGGATTATTTAAAAATTGTACCATTCATTTTCATTAACTTTTTTTTTATTTTTTATAGTGAGTAATTATAAGCAGCATTAATTTTTATGAACATACAATGGAACTTTAATTAAGACATAAAGATATCAACTTTACGTTTAATAATTAAACTTTCTAAAACTCTAAGATTATTGGGAAAAACAAATTCAATTGTAGTAAATATTTTTACATCAAAACCTTACAAGAAGTTGAAAAATAAAGACACTTGATTTTATGATAGTGCAATTTCAAGTTTCAAATTTTTTACTCATCATACCCTTACTAATATAATCATGAGGTAAATTACATTTACCTCCCTCGAGGTTTGTCAATCCCCCTATAGTTTCATGAAATTACCAATACTCCCCTGGGCGAGTTAAAATATAACAATTATTCCCTTCTAGCATCATAATATTACATTTGCCCTTTTGTGAGTCAAAAAAATGAACTCAAAACTCAAGTTTTTTTTGTAATTAGGAAAAACAATCTCCTGTCAGACAGTAGGACAGTTGGACAACTGATACTTTCGCCTTTACAAAATTGGATAATGCAATATTTCTTAAATGGAAAGTGGTGCATGTTGAACCATTTGACAAATTGAATACAAGTTTTTGCCGGAATTTGAATGTCCAGAGGGGTGTTGGTAGTTTCATGAAACACAAGGGGATTTGGTAGTTTCCACAAACCTCGAGAGAGATAAATGTAATTTACCTTATAATCATGTGTGGTCCACAATTAGCCCATACTTAATAAGTAAGGATATAAATAAAATAAATAGTGTGAAATGCTATTTTAGGTATTGTACATTGATACTCATAATAAATTGTACATTGTTGAAAGTTGAATTTTTTTGTTTTTTAAATGGAACAGAGATTATACAAAAGTAAAGTTACACAAACATTATAAGTGACTGGAGTAAACTCTAGAACATAGATGTAAGAAGGGGTGAGCAAAATAATTCAAAAGTCGTCTGAAGCATTGATCCGATCCAAAATTTTGGATCGGATTCGGATTGGATAATTTTCGATTTCGATTTTTTTTTTCAAATAATCTGAAACAAAAATTCACAATCAAAAAAAAAAAAAAGAAAAAAAAAAACCAAAACTTTTCAGCACCCTAGATGTAAGTAAGTCCAAATTTATAGGCCCATATTTAACATAAGCATGTCATATTTGAAAAGTAGGCCCATGCATAAATAATGGTTTCAATTACATTATACTCCACTCCATTTATTATAATTGCTTTTCCATTTTGTCCATATTTTATATTGAAAATATATTTATTGTCTTTCTTTTGGATAATTTTATACACATTAATATAAAAAGTTGGAGAAAAAATTTTCCAAAAATTGGAGGAAAAAAGTATTTTAAAAAGAAAATGAGGTCAAATTGCAGAAGTTATAATAATACAGTGAGTAAATACGAATATATATAGCGGAAAAATATTAATTAATAATCTAACCTATTAATGTTCGAGTTGATGATGCTATTTTCTGAAACAATTCCCAGCCTTCATTTCGAGTCAATCCTTTGGGCTTGTAGGGAAATCCAATTTCTGCAACTTCTCCGTGGCGAGTGGTGAGCAATAATTTAGTATCAGCAAGAAATGCAGAACGTAAGCTTTCCCAGTGATTGAGTTCCCAGATATCATCTAGAACAACCAAACACTTACTCTCCTTCTGCACTTTTTGAAGCTCTCGGACTAACTCCCTATGTTCCATGGAGTTGACACCGTCCTTTTCCTCAGCAAGAAGCTCCATCAAGATGTCCCGTAAAATACCTTGGATCTGAGGTTGCTGAGTTACGCAGGTCCAAGCAAAGCTTTCAAAGCGGCGTTGGACATCTCCCTGGTTGCATACTTTTCTAGCAAGAGTTGTCTTTCCAAGGCCGCCCATTCCCCATATAGAAATGATGGTGTTCCTTATCATCGTCTTCGGTGATAAGTACACCAAATCTTTGGTATCATTCTCCATCCCAACCAAGTACTCTTCCCCTTCATCTGCAAAAGTCTGTCGACGTTGGTGCTGATTTGATGATGATGATGAGTTCTCTCCTTCTCCTTCTCCACCAAGAATGGCTCTTATGACCTCACACTTTTGGAGAGTTGTTGTAGTGTTGCTTATCTCTCTTCTCACTTTTTGGATCTCAGTCCCAAGTATGTGAAGAGATTTGATTTTCTCCAACCAATTGAGAAATTTGTTGATTATGCCTGCTGATGATGATTCTGATTTCCTAGCTTCAACTTGGATTACATATGTCTCCACAAGATATTCAGCCCTGTAAGCAAGACTCCTTATTTTCTTGATGCAGAGGCGAATTCTTTCGTCCTCGCTTTGTTTGCGACACTACTAGAAATATGTGTCTTTAATGTCTAACACTTTACGACGACACGCGAAACTCGTCGTAAATATTAATGAATGACGATGTGTTCACTAATTTGGACGTAAAATTCCTTTTTTAAATACGGCTAAACCCTAATCACGTCGTTAAGGCTCTAATTTGGACGTAAAGATGATTTGGGAAATAAAAAGTATTTTATTATTACTAATATTTTTCCATTAAAAAATATTTCTTGTGAAAATTTTTTTTAATCCATTGCACTCGCGATTCCCCCCCTCCCCCTTCTCTCCTCTCCCCTTCACTCACACTCTTTCAGTTGCATTCTCTCTCTTCCCTTTACTGAACAAAAATTTGCATTCCTAATCTAGGAGCTGCGTCTCGTAGGAACTGCGTCTAATCGGAGCCGGTAAGCTGCGTCTCGTTGGTTTTGAGTGGTGTTCATTCCAATGGTCGCTTATAATTGTTGAATATTTGTTTACCGAGATGAAATTGTAGGGCACTCTCCGCTACAAAATTCTCAGAAAAATTGCATTCCTACTCGTCGGACTTGCGTCTCATCGGAGCCGGTAAGTTGCCATGCTAGAAATTGTTGAATTTTGTTTACCGAGTTGAAATTCTAAGGCATTACTTCTAATTTATACATGTGATTTTATATTGGCTTTTATTTTTGTTCTAATTTGAAGTTATTGTTCTGCAGAGCTTCTATTGAATCCTCACAACTTTTGCTATTTTTCTGGGTAAGTGCACTTGATATTTTGTTTTATCTATGTGCTAATTGATGCTTTGAAGGTGGAATTCTGTTGCATTTTAAGTGTTTGATTGCATGCCTAAAGGCTAAAAAGAGGTGTTTCATGTTTGTAGAATGAAATATTGTCACAAAGTTGATATCTAATGTTGCATTCTAAGTGTTTGATTGTATGTCTAAGTGATTATATAATAGTAGCAAGCAAGTGAGACATCATCTCTATCTTTTGAGGTGGGATATAATGGAGTATTTTATAAGATTTATAAGACATGTATATAAAGAATGGTGGTGATCTATGGACCTCTCACTCCTGGACTGGTTCTTCTACACTTCATTTTAAAATTTATTTTTAGTATAATTACGTGAATGATGAATTTTAATTTGTGTGGTTACTACTGTTGAGCTTTTGTTGTTATCTATGGATCTCGCATTGCTTGGACCGCTGTTCTCTCTACACTATGCTGAGAAGTTATCGATTTTGAAATTTGGAAGTTTAGAATTTGGTGGGAGTAATGATGGTGATCCTCTAATGGTAACATGGAACTATTGGATGCTTTAGCTAAAGTTTTTTGTACTTTTGTTTTGGGTGAAGGTCTCATTTTTTCTTGGAATTGTACCAATATTCGTGGCTTGGATATATTCGGAGATTTTGGAGTACAGGAAAGCTTCCCTCTCGAAATCGTAAGTTCACTATTTTTTTATTATTTAAATTTATTCTTTCATTTTGGGCTCGTTGAGCTGGGTATAATTGCATTCTGATAAGAACTTATGTTTTGTTTCTTATGAATATAGCGCATTTCTATGTTAAATTTTAATTGTTGTTGGGTACAGGGGGAGATTACCCAAGCTATTACTATTGGGATCACAATTATCGAAACCTGATAGTGTTGTTTGGTTTTCTTCCTTTTGCATGTGCGGGTGTGTTAGTTTGCATTCATTGTTTGTGAATTGTGATAAATTATGATTGATGGATGAGCTGGCCAATTGGCAAGCAATGCAGCACAGGCTCATGAGCTACTTAAACTATAGTTTTACTATAATGGACTGTCAGAATCCTAAATTGGATTGAAGGAATGCTATTACACTCAAAAGTACCCTGAAATTGGTGATGTTTGCATCCTCTATCTAAGGAACTCTCTGGTTGCATGCATTTCCGTATCATTCTAACCATGGAATTTGTCTTTTTGTATATTCATATCAAGTGAAACAATTTGGTAACACACCTAGAATTTCTGTGCCAGGCACTCAGATGTTAAATTGGTCGAATTGGGAAACGACGTGTTTGATTGTATGCCTAAATGCTAAAAAGTGGGTGTTTCATGTTTGTAGAATGATATGCTATCACAAAGTTGATGTCTAGTATTGCATTCTAAGTGTTTGATTGTATGTCTAAGTGATTATATAATAGTAGCAAGAAAGTGAGAAATCATCTCTATCGTTTAAACTCCAAGTTATTGAGTTATTGGTTTCGAATCCATCCTCACTTTTGGTTTTTGAGAAATGAGTTTGTTGTCTTCGGATGCAAGTTTGACATAGATATGTGATTATTTGCTATGAAATCTGTTCCCACCTATTGCAGATTTGGATTTATTTTTTGCTTTTGAGTGTTTGATCTGTAGAACCCTTCAAGCCCTGCTTCTAATAAGTGATTTCATCTTAGATTTCAAGTATGAAGCTAGCTCCGTAATCCAGGCCCGTAAAAAAATTCCAGAAAACGATGAATGTGACTTATTAAGACAGTTCTCCCATGATACTTTGTTGGATAATTTATGTCCCGTGACTACTTCTTATTGTTTTTGAGATGGGATATTCTGTCTATTATATATCTTGTCAGATTTTGATTATTGCTCTATTTTATTAAGTGATTATTAAGTGATTTTGATTATTAAGTGATTTCATCTTAGATTTCAACAGGTCCAATTCTACTCGCGCAAGGTTTTATTGTCTAAATCTCTTAGTCTTAGTTTCTTTTCCAAATGTGTTCGTAGTTTTCTTCCCTTTTCCACCTTTCTCCTTCCTAGTTGATATATTGATAGTTTTTTCTTTGATGTTTGCTGGAACATCTTTTGACCTGTTGCTGTCCATCGTTGCTGTATCATAGACAGATGTCCTGAATGAGTCTCCTTAGCTCTTCTATGGTGGTTTGTGAGAGAAAAAAGAATGTTTATTTTAAGGCGTATGTTAATTTGCTTTCTGAATTTTTCCCATGTTCGCTTCTGCTTGAGGCTAAGTGCATTACTAATATATATTAACTTGGCCAGAACATTGCAGCATCTACTCAATGATTTCTTTATCTTCCAGGCTAAAAAAATGCATTTTTGTAATGTTTTTGATATATTTTGTCTATGTAAGTTGGTGGCCACCTAATCAACTTGTTTCCTACTTATCCTTTTTTCTCTTTTCTTTTTTGGAGGTATATATTTCCTTTCGTTCCCTATTTTCTGGCCATATGTGATTATGCATGATATGGAAATATTATTAATTGGTGAATCCATTCTCTCAAGCCAGGGGAACTCAAAAAGGGAAACAAGAGACGGTGAGACCATCTTTTGGGACCCCGATTACTGAGGGGTCTCTTAGTCCTTCTGTTGCTTTTTTTTATCCAACTTTGTTCTCGTAATTGCATAATTTTATCATTATAACATTTACTGATAAATCTGTTCTGCTAGATTGAGCTTTAGTTTTGTTGAAATTCAAAAGTTGTGTGTTTATTTCAAGGGCATGATATAATGCAGGCAGATACTATATATATATATATATATATATATTTGTTCACATTTGAGTTTCGGTATTTTTACTTGAGAGATCTCACTTATGGTTTTTGAGAGATGAGCTTGTTGTCTTCGGATGTAGGTTTGGCATAGATATGATACTCCTAGTGGACATTATAACTGCTTGTTTACCAACTCATTGTCATATGTTAGCTACACCTTGATATGTCATCAAGATTCTGTACTTGTCTCTTGTTTTTGTTTGTTGCTACAAAGAACCAGCTCTTCTATTTAGAAAGATTTTGAGCTTGAAGATCATTTGTCTTTTAAACATGCTAAAATTTTCAGATAAATGCATTGAGGGTCACTGTACTACACTTCACGACCTAAATATACTGACTGTAGTTTAATTCAGTTTATATTTCACTTAGGTGGCTGATGACTTGAGGTATATTTAAGTTCAGAAATGCACAAAGCTTCAGGGAGGCTGTGAGAACAAAAGCTTGTTGACCTTTTTCATTTCAGTTATGTTTTGCTCTTAGAGATTTGGAGTTGCTTAGGCTAATGTTAGCATTATTTATGTGTAAGTGGATACTCTGTCTGTATGGCTTTGTTAATGACAACGTTGACAACTCGCAGTTGTCCACTCGTACCATCCTATCTGCTTGTGGAGAAAAATACTTTATAAAGCCTTATGAGATTAATATCTTGCTCTGCATGCAGAATACTCTAGTGATTCATTACTAGTCCTTGCATATAGTGAGAAAGCTCAATTCCAACTCTAAACTTAGTATTTTCCTTATCCACCACCTTGGATGTCCTTTTAAGCCTAAAAATTGAGCTAAAATTGCCACATTTTTTAACCTTTCAACACTGATTTAAGATTTTATCACAAGAGCCTGACTGTACTAAGATATTGTTATGGTGTGTTAGATGCATATCTGTTTGCATTTCTCTTAATGCAAGATTTTGTCCTTTGGCTATGAAATAGTTCCTGCATGGAGACTATCAACAAATAGCTACAGATTCAAGAAATTTTTTTGGAAGGCTGTTTCAAGTGCTGATTGCTAGTTTTTTTTTTTTTTTTTTGTAATTTTGGATTGAAAGGTAGGTAGAGATCGAGCTGGAATCATTTAGAAATTGATGGATGAATTTTTGTTGGTTCTCTCTATATGCGTTATGTTCCATGGCTGACTTTTTGGATACAGCTCTGTACAAAGTATACTTAACATGGTTTACTATGGTTACTGAGATAGAGTTGTGTAGAGATGTTTATTTCTTTCAGTGCATGAATAAATCTATATATGCTGAGTATGATAAAGCCATTGATGTACCTGTATAACCTTGGTTAGGCACAAATTTTATGGTTTATGATGATCCTCCATGTGCATATTTCTAGAAGAAAATGGTTTGAAACTGAACATATGCAGGTAGAGTTTTGTTTTGTTGATGCTGATAATAGAAACAAAGAAAATTGGTGTGGTTAATCTCAGTTGGTGCAATTTTTACCTTGCATTAGTTACTTTCTTGTTTTTCTTGAGTTTGTATATCAGCCTTTAGCTTTGAGAAGGCAATGAAATTTGAGAAACTCATTAGAATATATATATATATATATATATATATATATGAACTTCATCCCATTGTCATTCAAACTAAGATATACTTATAATGGAGAAGTGGTCCAGAAACTAAGAGAACTTTATCAGAAATGAGAAGGATTCTAGAATGACTTTGCAGTAGTACTTTAGTTTGGTTTGAGATGCAGATTTCAGAATAATTAGTCTTGCAGCCTTCAATTAATTGTTTGCTACTTCTTTGCTTTTTTGATTATGTTATCTGTAGTACTACAGTAAAGTGATGGAAACTAGTAATCATGCATCAATGGAGAAGATTTTTGAACATTTTACTTTTATATATTTTGAAGAGCAATATAGGGAGTTCCCATAATTTCCAGTAGCCATTGATGATGGTGATGCAAGAATAAAGAATGAAGAATATACATATCTTTGTTTCTCTTCTCTTTCTACAGTTTTGGATTCGATTCTTTAATTTACAATGCCAATATGCCATGCATTACTTAGTTTTGTAATTTTGCTTTCTCTCTTTGGTCTTTTTCTATCCATTCTCTCTCTAAATTCTCAAAACAAAGCAAAGTGATTGGACAAAATTTGTGGTTCTGAGTAGCTTAAATTTGTTGGGGCATGAATTTTTTTGTTACCACTTTGGCCAATGAAAAGGTTCCTTATGTGAAACTGAACCTAATAAGTTCTTTTTGGACAATTAATATTTGATCCAAAGTGGATATTGATTTAGATATATCATATGAGTCTTCTTTTTCATGTGAAAATATAATTAGGAACTAAATGTGTGCTCTATTTCTCTATTTGCAGGCTCTTTGATGGCTTTTTGTGGGTGCAAGCAATTTTGCGGGAGTAGAAAGAGTTGCAAGCTTGCAAGCTATTTTGCGGGAGTAGAAATAGATGGAAAAGATGCAAAGCTAATTGTTGATTACTTTTGAAAGAAAATACCTGCTAATGGTTAGGGTGATTAGTTTTGAAAGAAAACACATTGTAAGTGTTAAGCTTATTACTTTTGATGACTATTTAAAATATATTAATAGAGTATTTTAATGTGGATTAGTGCAAAACATTTTTATTTAGGAATTGTTCATTTCTATATTGATACTTTATCTAAATGGCTTGGGTTTAGATTGTCTTATTAAGCAATTATTTGTAAAAAATAATATTTAAAAAATTATTAAATAAATTTAATTTATAGAATTACCACTTTTTTAAGACGAGTTTTCACAGTTTTACGACGAGTTTTAAAGTTGTAAATAAGTTTTATACAACTTAGATGGATGAGTAATTACGACGAAAAAATGAATTTTTACGTCCAGAAAAGGGACTCGTTGTATAATTCTCATTTACACTGTCCCGGTCAATCTCGACGTAAGATTTCTTACGTCAGAGCCTCTGACAACGACATACGTGGAGGCGGGATACTCGATGTAAAACACTTTTTAAGACGAAAATATGACTTTTTACGTCCAAAACATTCGTCGTAAAAAGCCCATATTTCTAGTGTTGCGATCCGCATCTCTTTAAGGAAACACCGCAATTCTTCTAGATCTCCCAGAAGTTGTCCCTCTTGCGTAGGTACTCCACATACAAGTCTTGCTTCTTCCTTTAATAAATCACCAAGTTTTCCCAGTACAACATAGACTACAGCTTCAGCCATTTCAAAAATTAAAGATGGGTAATTTTGAGAGATTGGAACTGTTTGATAATAGGTACTCACTCAGCAGCTAGTATTACAATTTATTTATTTTGGTTTGCGGAAGTGCTTTTAGCAGGTTATGCCTTCAGTTCTGCTGAATCATTAGTTTAAGTTTAAAGCTTAAGTGAATGCATGTGAAGAGAGACATCCGGCCAACTTTAAAAAAGTACCAGAATTTTTTTTTTTTTTTTTTGATCAGATAAACTAACCTAAACACACACAGACACCATAAATGTATGCTAATATAATAGGACAGGCAACACTCGAGAATGACACTCTAAATGGACAACCATGAAAGTACTAGAATTAGTTTAACTGATCAATTTTGTTTTATTTTATCATTTCAAACTTAATGTACAATACTATTGTAGCAGTTTCTGCGTAGTTGCATAGTTAAGAGTTAAATACATGTAGATCGCATGTGGAGTTAGTAACTAAGCACATGATGACACAGCTACTACGGACGACTTCTTGATGTCTCTATCTTTGAGTTATGTCATGGTACGTACACCTAGACCTTTTTTTTTTTTTTTCTTTTGAGAAAAAAATAGTATCTTAGGGTAAGGTGTGTCTTGATCTTAGAGTGATTAACGGATTTATAATATAAAAAAATATTTATAATAAGTTATTAAAATATAACAAGCCATGATGTAATACAGTAGTTTAACAGAATATTCAAAATTGGTGAAATAACCCTTTATGAATTAATGCTACCTGTTGTAGCTAGTTGTGGTTGGGAACGCATAGAACTTTTATGGTAGTGACTAAAATTCACTTCTTTTTTTTTTTTTTTTTTAATATCATTTGCAATGTATCCTTTTACATTTTTAATATAAAAATGTAATATAGGTTTAAGATCAGAAGCATGTGGGTAAGGTGTCAAATTCCAGTGCATGAGACAAGGCGACGCACAGGGTAATAGACTACGTTAGGTGCATAGATCCAAAGATCCAGGAGGAGAGATCTTTGGTATTGGTCAAATGATCGATGATTTAATAATTAGTAGTAATAATTGCGGAAGTCACTCTGCGTGGAACAGTTTTTTAATAATAATTACTAATGTTGTACGTTTCCAAAAAAAAAAAAAAAAGAATATGTATCGCCCCTATGGTGTTTAAAATATAATGTATTGAATTCTAATGCTGATGTATATCATATTTTTCAGAAAAAAGAAAAACATCAATTTCAATAGTTGAATTATTACCTATTTAAATTATATATGGTATGTTTCTTAACAAAAAAAACTTGCTTTCAACTTGTTGTGCAAGGGAGAAAGAATTTATAAAGAGATCGCCTGTTTGGTATCAAAATCCAAACCTTGGTTTGGATCTCATTTTCATTTTATAATAATTTTTTATCAATCAATAAGACTTTTTATATTTTCAATATATTTTTTTACATTCTCGATGTAACTTTAATATTTAAAATTACAATCCAAATCAAAGTTTGTATCTACTCTTGATACCAAATGGGACATCTCTCTTTTAAGAAATTTCTTAAAGCTCTTTTGCCTGGTGATTTCCTAGCTTCAACTTGAATTGCGTACGTCTCAAGATCTGAAATCTTATAACCACGACTCCTGATTTCTCTTAACTAGTTTTTAATGGTTTCATCCATGCTCGGTTTGGAATCTGCATCTTTGAGGAAGCACAACATTCTTTTCAGCACTTCGCCGATTTATTCAAATTCTCCAGAAACCCCTGATCAAGGTGGCAGGCAGATGGAACCTGATCACTCGTTGGAATTCTTGCGTATCCAAGTCTGAGTGCTGCACAGTTTCACAGACCATTTCATTAATACAGGCTTTTTATGACTACAACGAAAATTGCCGGCCAGTAGCGGTGACAATACGTTTGTGATGATCAAGGGAGGTTTTCTCAAATTTTGCTTTTGTGACAATACTTTTATTGTATGCCTACAATACAATCCTTCAAAATAAATTTAAAATGGTACGTATTTAGTTCAATAGTGTTTAAACGAATCAATATGAGAGCTTTAAAGAAAATAAGAATCAAAGTGAGAGAAAGCTAATTGCAAAATTTTAAAATGATTTCAGTGCAATATTTATATATGTGACGACATGTCAATCACACAAACACAAGCATAATTTTTTTAGTTTTTTCTGGTATAAACTTGCGTATCAGTTTAATATTAATGAAATAGTAATTAAAGTTAATTACTCATACTCCATGACTACACAAGGAGAACTTGCATATCATTTTTGTCTTGATGAAACAGCAATGAGAGCTAACTTGTACTCTATGATGAAAACTCTCATATCACTTTTGTGCTGATGAAGTTGCAGTGAGAGCTAACTCATATTTCTTGAAAAGAACTCGTGTATTAGTTTGCCTTTGACGAAATAATAGTTGGAACTAATTCATACACTTCTAGAGTATCGGTGCTACTTTTCTGAAGTAGAACTTTTATTTATTTATTTATTTTTCCAGTGCTACTCTTTAAGAGGGACAGTGTTGACCTCTTAGAGTACTATATATAACTGTTACTATTCTAAAGTAGCATTTTAATTTTTTAATTTTCTTGTTCATACTGACAGGAGTGAATTGTATAACTAATCATATAACTTTAAAAAAAATTGCCAAATGATCATGCAACTTTCAAAAGCTGATTTTTAGTCACACGACTTTCAAAAACGTGCAAAAAAGGTCATTCCATTATGTGCAGCCGTTAACTCTCTAATGGAAGCTAATTTTTGAGGGCAAAATCATCTAATTTCTTTTTTCTTTGTCCTATCTTTCAATTATTTTACTTTTATTAGCAAGTAAACCCGTAATCTTTCTTCTTTCTTTACATATTCGACCAAAAATAAATTTGACTACATACTAAAAAATTTATTATAAAATTTAAATAATTTTTTAAAAAATTAAAAATAAAAGATGAAATATTAAACTATCTTAAATTATAAATATCATAATAGGAGCCCAACTTATTTTTTAATTATGATGACAACAAATTTAAATTATTTTTGTAAAAATTAAATATGAAAATAAAATATTAAACTATATTAAATGAAAAATACTGTAATTTAAAACAAAAATATTCCTATCAAATTTTAAATATATCATAATATTAAGAATAATTACTATTTTAGTAATATTATTATGCAGTAAAATTTATTTTCAGTCGCATATGAAAAAATTAAAAGGTTAGGGGTTTATTCGCTGATAAAAGTAAAATAATTGATAGATAAGACAAATAAAAAGGAAATTGGACGATTTTGCCCTCAAAAATTAGCTTCCGTTAGAGAGTTAACGGCTACCCCTAACAAAATGACATTTTTTGCACGTTTTCGAAAGTTGCGTGACTAAAAATCAGCTTTTGAAAGTTGCGTGATCATTTTTACACTTTTACAAAGCTGCGTGATGAGTTATGCACTTCACTGTACTTAAAATGATAGTTCAAAACAATATTTATGTACGGCTCACTACCGACGTCATTTTACTATTGTTTAATTATCACTTTTAAATAAAGAAAAAAATGAGTGCATTGGTCACGTGAACAATACCAGTACTGTTTACGTGAACAATAGTTGTATACATAAACTCATTTGAGACAATACTACCTATTATTTCAAATATGAATTATAAAATTGAAGATGTACTCATCTTTTTGGAAAAAAAAAAAAAAAAAACTTCCTAATGAAAAAGAAAGAAATTTTATTTTCAAACTAGTAATTAATTTTGTATATTTTTATTCGGTAATACGAAATGCAGGACGAAAAAATACTAAACGCAGGACAAAGGGATAGTATTTTTTTCCTCTTTTCAAATTTACCCCCACTATGTTTTCTCACATCCATTACCAGACCACCGCCACGCTGCCGGCGGAATGAAATAAACCTGCATTTAGTATTTTGTTTTGTCATGCAAATAATATCCCCCTTCAATATTTGGAAAAGGGTGAATATTATATTTTAATATTTCAACATTTAAATGAATATATGTATTTAACAACGATTGAATATTATGATTTGGACGTTGAAAACTAAAATTTCAGCATTTAAATATAAGGGACTTCATTAATTCAAAAGTATGGTTAAACATTAAAATTCTCAAATAGGCCCTCAGGATGAACATAGCAATTAACTCCTCAATTTGGTCCAATTACTGTTATTCCTCTGAATAAAGAAAAGATAAATACAAATTTCAGGTACTTTTCCATTATTTCGAAGAGAAAACATTAAAAGGAAAATAATTTTGTAAAACTTCACGTAAAAATAATAGTTTTCCCAAACCTTAAGGGGTTAAATGTAATAAATATTAAATAGACCCCGAAACTGTTCCCAAACCTTCAGGTTTGTGTACCTTTCTTGCAAGAGTTGTTTTCCAAGTCCATCCATTCCCCATATGGAAATTATACCTTTCTTAACTTATGCTTGGATTACATATGCCTCCATGATATCTTCAATTCTGAAATGATTTCTCTTAAATCAATTTTTAATGGTTTCATCCTTGCTCTGTTTGGAATCTGCATCTTAGAGGAAGCACATCATTCGAATTAACTAGGGAACCGGGAAATTCCCACTAACGTTGTCAGGCTAGCCGAGGCCATGAGCAACTTCAGTAGATAGACACCCTATATCCTGGAGCCCGATCACTGTCGGAATTCTTGCGTATCCGAATCTGACTAATGGACAGTTTCACAGATAATTTCTTTAATATATCCTTTTCATCACTGCAACAAAAATCGCCAGTAGCTAGCGATGACAATATTCTTGTGATGATCAAGGGAGGTTTTCACAAATTTTGCTACATTTCAAAATATCACTAAATTTGCTAGAGTTGGAACTTGCTTGGTTTTGAGACTGATTACCAGAACAAGGTACAAGCTTTCTTGTTTTACATGCATCTTTGATATGCTTCTTGCAATACATTGTGGTTGCACAGATCACTCTGTTTTTTGCAATATCAGCTTGTTAATTAGAAACACGACTTTTTCAATTAAACACAGAAAATATTAATATATGGTTTACATCTCCAACATAAATACAAAACGCTTTCAATCAGTAGCTTGTAAAATCTGCGAATTCAACTATTTAATTTATTGACATATTTAAAAAAATAAACATCTAATTAAGGTCTAAAAAAGAAAAACAAAACTCCATCCATACAGTCAGAGAATTATCAGAGGCTTGTGAATCTTCCACTTCGAAAAGGATCAAAATAATCTGCAAAACAATAACGAGTAATTAATTAATGCAGATATATACATCACTAGATTAATTCACTGCCATGCAAGCATCTATTATACATAACGCTTTACAAGACAGGAAAATATTACCATGCACAAAAAGTTGACTAGTGAAAAAGAATTACCTTTTGCAGCTTGCAGAATTTAATGAAAGGAATGTGCTGAATTTTGTAATAATCATCTCCTTCCTGCCCATCTTTCACTGTTATTCTCTCAAAAAATTCAGTAGACATCTTCCTCACCCCTAATACTTTGAGACCTTCAACAAAATGTAATCCATAGGGAACCATGACCAGTGTTTTACATCTCTCAAGAGCCAAACAAGAAAGATTAGACATAGCTCCCTCATCCACCCTCCAATACTCTAGCAAGTGAGGTGTCATGCATTCATTGGTAAATAATGTATTATTAATAATTATTTTATAAAAGTGTAGCCAATGAATGCATGATACCTCACTTGCTATGAGAAAGTTGATGAGATTAATTGAGTTGTGTATCATTACTCTTCTATCAAATAACGTACTCCCTCCATCTCAATTTAAGTGTCACTTAAGATTGTTTCACAGAAATTAAGAAAAATATGAAAATGACTATATTAGCCTTATTTAAGTTAGCTTACTTTATGTTATAAATTTTAGTAAAAGAGTATTTTACTATCCCAAGATTTTTTTGGTGATGTCCATTGGCTGGTTGTGTTAGTTATAGTTAATGAGGAAAGAGAATAATAATATTTGTGTTTCCAAGATAATGCATTATTTCCAAAACACATTGAAAGTAGTATAGTCTTGAAATGTGTAAATGACACTTATTTTGGATTAAAATTTTACTTTTTAAGTGACACTTAAATTGGGATAGAGGAAGTATTATTTTGTTGGCTCTCTTACTATTTTCACATTGAAAGCGGGTTGGTAGCAAAGATATCTATAATGTTAGCTAGGGGCGTTTGCCGTTTGGTTATGTTCTTTTGCACTTTTTTTTAATGAGAAAATCATCATTTTTGGAATATTTAAAGAAACACCTTCATATTTGACAAAATTTAAATTTCTCTTTGCATCTTTACTCATATTTTTTCAAAAAATAACATAATCATTACACATTTTTTTCCCTCTTTCTTACACAATTTCTCAATATTGTCAGTAAAAGAACAAAGCTTGGGAATAGGAAAGTAAATAAGTTTGAGAAAGAAATAAGGATGTGTGTCATTCCAAAAATATTGTTTGGTTTAGCTTTTATATTGGGTATGAAAATGCTTCGATCACATGTCATTTTTACCCTTAAAATATAGATTTTTTAGTTTTATTTTAGAAACAGCCAATTAAGTGGCAAACAGAGTTAGCGATCCTAATTATTAAAAATTATTTTCAACTTTGGAAAGAGGGTCTTAATTGCCACACCTCTACTACAATAATGCTAATGCAAAAAATAAAGATGAATAATTTTTACCGTCTCAAATAAAGTATTTGTAAGGACTCTGATCGCAGAATCCTTTTGAGTTCCCTTAAAATTTAGCTAAGCTAGGTTATATATTATAACTTTATCAGTAATATGAAGTCATATTTTCCAAATAATTAAGTAAATATCAGTAATATGAAGTCATATTTTCCAAATAATTAAGTAAATATTTTAGTATTTGGAAGATTATTTTTAGTTGTATAAGCTTATAGTATTTGATTTAATTGTTGAAAGTATAATTATTATATTTTTTTACAAAAATTGTTGTTATTTTTTTTTAAAAAACAAAATTTCTTCTTTTAAAAGAAAAAAGTATTAAAGTATAAATAACACGAAAGAGATAGAGAAAGAAAAAGAGAGGCAAACAGAAAAGGAAAAAAAAAGGTACAAACATAAAAAAAGAAGGGTAAGAATGAGATTGAAACTCACCCCTCATAAGTTTGACTGATTACTAACTGTTTGGGTTTTATTACCAAATCTCCAATACCAAACCCATCAAGCAAACAACAAACATCTATATTTTTCATCATTCCATTAACTGATTCCCGAACCCATGTATCAAATGCCTCCTTAGTATTATTGTTAGATCAATAATTTATCAATAATTTTGAGTTTGTAATTCACATAATTTTAAAGGAAAAATGACACTTTTGGTCCATAATGTTTGGAAGTGTGAAACTTTTGGTCCCTAATATATCAACTTTGACATTTTTAGTCCCTAAAGTTTTGTTTCAGTGACACTTTTGGTCCATCAACATGCTTTATAGGTTATTTGTGGTCAAAATGCAAACTGTCTAAAATAATTGGGTTTAATCAAAAATTTTGAAAAAATCACCACTTATTAAAACTAAAAATAATGAGTATTTTCTAGAATGAAACTGGTGTTGTCTCTGGATAATAGAATTTAGCATACTATTACTGTAGTTATAGCAGTGCTAGAAAAGAAAGTGTCATATTAATTAGAGTAATGATACACTTCTCAAATAATTTTCTCAACTTTTTAAACTCGATCAAGTGAGGTGTTATACATTCATTGGCTATACTTTTATAAAATAATTATTAATACAACATTATTGACCAATGAATACATGACACCTCACTTGAGTTAAGAAAGTCGAGAAAATTATTTCAAGAGTGTCAAAGTTGATACATTAGGGACCAAAGTGTCACACCCCTAAATATTAGGAACTAAAAGTGTCATTAAGTGAAATTGAAAACGGAATACTCCCTCTGTTCAATTTCACATAAATTAAGGAAGTTGTTATCTTACCTAATTACCCCTATTTAATAGTAATCTTTATCTCTCATATGTTGTATTGTAATCTATGCAGGACTCTATTATTAATAATAACTTGTTATTGTTAGATGTACACAACTGTTAATAGCTTATTTACTTTGAGCTGTTTTATTAATATTCAAATTCCACTGCTAATTGGTGATTTATATGTGATTTTTTTTTTCTTTTTCCAAATTCATGTGCAATAATTAGCCCAAAGTAACCTTCAAAACTCATCACCAATATAAACCTTGAAACAAACAATGCAAACATGATAAGTTATAGCAAAATGCTTAAAGCTGCATAAAAACTTTCTAAACGACTCAACTAAAACCATTTCATCATCATAGATTCGTAGTTATCATCATCATTGCATCCTCCGAAATGTGAGTTACGTTAACAGTTGATTAATTCTTGAGCACTCCAAAAGACTAGTAAGTAGTTAAAGAACATTTTGAAAAACTAATTAACATTTTCCTAGATAAAATTAATTATAGAATAGTTAATGACTATGTTGAAAATTGAAATTTTTTTATTAATTATGCTGGTTTGATAAAAATGATAAAAGGGTAAAACTGGAAACCTTCTTACTTTTCTTATTGAAAATTGTAGCAATGACACTTTTAAAAAAATAATTTTTTTTAGCTTAAATAACTCTTTTCAAAGAACAGAGGGAGTAATGTGTTGAAAGACCACCCATTCATGTCTGTATAATGTTGTAGCCCCACACGGTATTCAATTTATGTAAACTCTTTAATGAATTGAATTAATGACAGTTTTCCCTGCTACATTGCAAGTGGGTATGATCGGAAGGCACGTACAATTGGATCCATATTCTTATAAATGTTGAAGATATTTTATATTAAAAGACTAAAAAGAAACATATGGGAGACAAAGTTTTGTCAAAAAATATCGAGGGCAAAAAATGCATCTTTGCTTCTATAAAATATGAAGTTCAAATGCTCCTTGTGCGTGTATGAAATTGAAATTGGGTGTGAAATCCACCCAAAAAGTAAATAAGAACTTTTTAAAAAATCGAAGTGGAAATTTAACATGACCAACAGATTCAAACATTTTCTATCATCTATATAATATTTTGATTTAGCAAAACATTTAACTAATCCAATAGACTAATTAACAAGTCTCGAGGGATAGAAAATATTTCAACTCAACACAAAAATTTGTATGCCCATAATTTATATATACAATTGAGTACATACAAATGTATGGATGCAACGTCTACAACAGTTGCTCATTTTGTTTAAAAATAGTGAATCTAGTGATACTCTTATAATTTGAGAGTAATACTCTCAAGCTATACAGGATTATTATTCTACTATTGTAGTTTGAGTCCAGCATTTGGTTTAATTTTTCCTATAAAGTGAAGAATTATCCAAATCATACTCAAGTTCGTCGAATCAAATAAATAAACTAAGCATTATCAAGTAGGTTAAGAATTGACCATTCAGTTTGAGGATGAAGAGAGGAGGATTTTATGGATGATGTGATGTGGGCGGATGAAGTTTCGAGTTTACTGGAAAAAGAGCAAGTTGGGATGACATCGTAAAATCTTGAAGATGTGAATGAAGAATTTCAAAAGTATTCCATTTGACATGACCCAATAATTAATAATTCATTTGTTTCATTAAAAATGTCAAATTTTAAAATATATCTTTTGTTTGATTAGGAGGGTCAAATTTGCTATTTTTATTTTTATTTTACATACTATTACTAATAAGATAACATTTGAAATACACAATCATTAGTGAAAAATTACTGATTTTAAATATCGTAAGTTATAACCTATCAAAAGTTGTACAATCTCCAAATCATACTTTTCTAGTGGACAAAAAGAGTAATATTTTTAGGCGTGAACATTTGCCTTCGGAAAATAATGAAATAGATGAAGACAGGTGGAGCCCAACCCTTGCATATCCGAGTGCCGCATAGTTTACGGATTCATTACTAAATAAAAGATAAATAATTTGATTTAGATACAAACATTTTAAAAAATACTAAATCATACCAATCTAGATAATTAAGTATTAATCTTCATAAATCCTAGCAGAACAAGATTAAAGATGCGTGGAGATACTTTACCTTTTGCTGCATGGAGATTCCATTTTCACATTTGATCACTAACCTTTGTTTGAGTGCGCAAAATACCACTAACCTTTCAAAATTGTCCTCCCTCCGTTCCACTCAAAGAGTCCACTTTCAAGAAAATTTTTTGTTCCATTTAAAGAGTCCACTTTGAATTTATTTATATTACATACCCTTACTAATATTACAATGTGTAGTTCACAATTAACCCTTATTTATAAAGTAAGGATATAAGTGAAAAATATGATGGTAAATTACTTATTTTAGGTGTTGTATCTCACAACCCATAATAAATTGTACATATTTCAAAGTGAACTCTTTGAGTGGGACGGAGGGAGTATTTTTGATCACAAACCTTTTTAAAACGTGCGAAAAGTACCACTCTGTTAGTCAATTCCGTTAAGTCAAAAAAAGACAGGGGCAAAATTATCATTTCACACGTTGCAGCACTGTTCATCGTCTTTCCCAAATTTTTTAAAACGGTCCAATGAACAGTTCGGGTCTTCTTCTAAATCAAGCATTGTATCTTGACATTCATAATAATTTGTATTTAAATCAAGATAAATTATTCTAATAAAACAAAGGAAGTATAAGTTTGTTAGAAACAGTATTCAATTCGAGCAGTATAAGTAATTAAACATGGTAAAATTATAGAAACATTATAAGTGATTGGAGTAAAAACTCTAGAATATAGATATTTCTAAAAATGGATGCCATACATCATGAGCTTTTTCGATATAACTCGTATCCTATGACTTATCAATCAAGCCTACAAGAAAATGTGCATTCGATGACGAAAATTTGCTGACCAAAAATACAAGTGAGTATGAATTAGTAATTTATTCATTAATTCGACTTTTTTTTTTTTTGAAACTTATTCATTAATTAGACTTGAGTTAGTATATTATATTATTAGATTCATTATTATATAACTACTGAAAAAATAGCATATAGGCGCATGACACAAAAATAGTAAGCTTGTATTACGTGTAAGTAAGTCCAAATTTATAGGCCCATATTAAAAGTATGTCATATTTGAAAAGTAGGCCGACACACAAATACCGATCACATTATATTTTGTCTCTTAAATAATCTATTTAGTCTTTTTAATTTCAGAATGATTTTTTTGGTCTACTATTTTTATTTTTTAAACTATTTGGTCTTTTAACTGTTTAATCGGACAAAAAATATTAATATCACTTAAACTTTTACTCGCACGACTTCGTTAACGAATAGTAAATTTGTCCCAACATCATTTCTAGCTTAGCATCCCAGTAAAGTAATTTTCTTCATTTGGATTCGTGTGAGCTGAAGTGCGAGTGATATTAACGTTTTCTGTCAGGTTAAACAACCACGGAACCAAATAGTTTGATAAATAAAAGTAAGGAACTAAAAATATTATTATGAAATGTAGGGGACCAAATGTAATATGTAAGGGACGAAATGTGGAATTTACTCATCCATATATTATAATTGCTTTTCCATATGTTGTAATATGATGATAGTCTTAAATATCACAATAATAATGACTGTCCTAGATATCAGAATTATATGTTCAGCAGGAATGGAGATGCAAGCTTGAAGCTTGCTTGGTATTGAGACTGATTACCAGAAAATGGTACTAGCTTTCTTGGTTTATATGCTTCTTGAAATACATTGCAGTTGGACATATCACTCTGTTTTATGCTATATGAATGTGTTGATTAGAAACATGTATCTTTCAAATGAGCGAAAAAATATTAATATATGGTTTACATATCCATCAGAAATACAAAAGTCTTTCGAACATTTCCTTCTAAAATCTAGGAATTCAACTATTTTATTGACATTTTTAAAATAACAAACATCTAATTAAGTTCCAGAACAGAATAAACAAAACTCCATATATTCAGAGAATTATTAGAGGCTTGTGAATCTTCCAAAACAATAAAGATTAATTAATTAATGCAAATAAATATATACATCACTAGATTAAGATGCCATGTATATATCTACCCTATATATAGGGGTGTCAAATGGGCGGGTTAGGCGGGTATTGGGCGGGTATTAAATGGGTATTAAGTTAATGGGTAATGGGTACCCATTGCCCATTCAATTAATGGTCATAACTCAAATGGGTAATGGGTAGTTATGGGTACCCATGGGTACCCATAATACCCATTATACAAAAATATAAGGCTTATTTAATAATTTTTTAATAAATTTAAAAAAAAAAAATTTAA
Source organism: Leptodermis oblonga (assembly GCA_016801395.1). Taxonomy (NCBI): domain Eukaryota; kingdom Viridiplantae; phylum Streptophyta; class Magnoliopsida; order Gentianales; family Rubiaceae; genus Leptodermis; species Leptodermis oblonga. Next base: position 42,994,215 of record CM028754.1, on the reverse strand, counting down.
TTTCATTTTAATTTTTTTTAACGCGAATTTTAATTTTTTGAATCTATTCTAAAATTTGAAATATTAAATTTTGTATACTTTTATATTTAATCATATGTAAATTTTTTTTCCAAACACAATTTTTAATTTTTTTATATTTATATAAACCCGTGCATGCCCCGATCCAAGGCCCGAAATTGGGCCCGGGCCGAAACTGCACCCGAGGCCTGAAATTGGGCCCGGGCCGAAACTGGACCCGAGGCCCGAAATTGGGCCCGGCCCGAAATTGGGCCCGGCCCGAAATTGGACCCAAGGCCCGAAACTGGGCCTGGGCCGAAACTGGACCCGAGGCCCGAAACTGGGCCCGGGCCAAAACTGGACCCGAGGCCCAAAATTGGGCCGGGGCATTTTTTGGCCCGGCCCGAAATTGGACCCGAGGCCTGAAGTGGGCCCGGCCCGAAACTGGACCCGAGGCCCGAAACTAGGCCCGGCCAGAAATCGGTCCAGAACTGGGCCAGAACTGAACCGGCCCAGCCCTAAACCCGAGCCTAAGCCCGAACGAATTTTGAATTAGTATTTAAGTAAGTAATTTAAAAATATTATAAAATAATAAATGGGAGAAAAAAACGTAAAGTAATTGTAGAACACGAAAAATAAATAAGAAAAAAAATAAGTTTGAAGAAAAAAATAAAATGGACCCACTAAAATAAGTGAGTTGTTGAGTTTTTGTTTATATTTTTAAGGGTAATTTTGAATGGGTATTTTTGATACCCATGATGGGTGGGTTTTAGGGTACCCAATGGGCTACCCTAAACCCGCCCATTACATATTTAACCCAAGCTCACCCAACCCATTATTATTTTAAGTGGGTTTTATTTGGTTAATAACCAATGGATTTGGGCGGTTTTTGGGTTAGTGGGTTTTTTTGCCACCCCTACCTATATAATATAAACTAATATAGGTTTAATATTATAGTGTCATGTGGCTGCCACATTAGAGTTTAATTTAATAAGCATCTTTCTAATTTATGTTTAATAGAGTTTTAATTTAACTATTTATGTGGATGCCATATAAGCTTAATCTAATAGTTAAATATTGAGTGAACTTATTTTATTTTCTACCATTCAATTAAATTATTTATTTATTTATTTATTTTTACATGTGGCTCTTTCACTCCTTTATAGGAACATTGCCCTTTTATTCTTCCACTTTTTTATATATTTATTAAAAACACATCTCACAAAAATTATATATATACACCAACAGGTCAACAAAAATTTAAACTTTAATTATATAATTTAAGGATTTTATTTATAAAAACAAAAAAGCATGAGACCAACTTTCAGGTTCCATACAATTTTTTTTATAAAAATAAAACTTTATTTATTTTTTCTTTTTTAGACTTATAATCTTAAATTCACAACTTTACATTTTCTAAACATTTTCACCATGAAGTTAATTACTCAATTGATAATTGAGAGTATCCCTGTGTGGTATGATTCTCAAAATCATGTTTTGAGAATTATTTTAATTTTGTAATATTAAAAAGCTTATTGAGAATATCAAAAAGTGTGTTGAAAATGTAAAAAAGTTTATTAGGAATAACGAAAAAGTATTATAAAATTGGAAATGCATGTTTTGAGATGCATTCCACACAGAGCCTAGAATTGGAAAAGCCTACTGTCTCTTTGTTTCACCATTTATTTATTACAAATAGAAATAATATGTTGTATGCCTCTTTGCTTCACCTTCTATCATTATAAATATGAATAAACTATTGCTTTTCTTTCACCTTCTATTAGTTACAATCAATAAGTTGTATATTTTCCTTCCTTGATCCATTCTATGAATGGCATTTTGAAATATTCTCAACTATCTTCGTTCTCTCAGTCTTAAACAAAACTGAAATTCTCTTTTAAATTATTGTGAAGTGCATCAAGGTTAGTGAGTTATTCTGTTCTAGATATGTTGACTAATTTCTCGAAATGAGAAATTTTATTCTCATATTTTACTATTAAAAATTATGACATTTTACACATCTAATAATATGTGATTTACATAGATCTTTTCTTGAATTTTCTTTTCCCATTAAGTTTTTTGTTGATTACTTTAATTTGTTGTTTTGTTTAAATTGATTTGTTGTTGGTGTTATTTAAGAAAATCACATTTTATTTAGATAACACCATCCTTGAATAAAGTATTAACAAGATGGGACATTGTTAATACGGATAGACTAGCACATTTTATGCTTTCTTTCTAAATGAGGAAATAGTTGATCTCATTGACTATTGTGTGGGACACAAAAGCTAATATGTGGATGCTTGTTAAGAGAACAAGTTCATTGGATTGACCCGTCTAGAGATTTTCATGAGGTGATCTATTTGAGTGCCAATGAAATAAATCTCTACATAATGGTAGAGTAAATAAATCCTTCGACTTGAGATCATAAGTGTATCCAGAGTGTAGATTATATACTTTCACTCTTTTGGTCCTTAACCTTAGTTGGTTATGTGTGCTTTAAGAGTTGAGTATAGTATGAAACATGGATGGAAGTTTATGATCAATAAAGAATTCACCACTTCCAATAGTAGGAAGAGTATATCCAGTTATGACCACTTGTTGAAGTATAACTTAAAATGTTTGCGCAAACTAGGAGTGATTTTAGAATAGTTCTAAAATTCAACTTTATGGAGTTATATTTCGGGAACAAGCAAAGAAACAATTAGCTCATTAAGAGTTGGCACAGATCCTTACTCTTGAACTAATTGGGATATGGTTTGGTGAAAGGATGTTAATTACACGGAATCCGTTCATAGAAAGGTGAAGTCGATCACATGACTTTTTCCTAACACTTGGGTGGTCATGATGCCTGGCTAGAGGCCAATCTTGATCTGTAAATATAAGTAGATTAATTCCAAAATCACATGGCCTATTGTCTTTAGACCAAGTGGGAGTTTGTTGGGTTTATGTCCTAAAGCCAATTAAATTATGGAATTATAATTTATATTTATTGCCAACGTGTTTTAGGAACCTAAAGGGTCACACACATAAGAATAACTGATTGGGTTAAAATGATATGTTATGGGTTAATTTATTGGATAAATTAACTATAAGGACTTATTGATAAATATCTAATAATGGTTTCCTATTTGTGTTAGGTTTCCTATTCTATTAGGTTTCCTACTGGTAATAGGTTTATACCATTCTGATATCTATAAATATAGCCCTAGTCATTGGAATGATATACAATAACAACATCTTGTATACAGTGATCTAGCTGTCAATCCTCTGACTGATCAATCCTTTGGAAGGATCCCAATTACGGTTATTCGTGTGGATACCGTTAGAGGCCGGACAATTGTGCGGCTCGTGATCAGTTTCATCTCCATGCATATCGTTCGTGGATCTCCTAAATATTGCTGATGGATTTGTTTTCGAGGTAATATCTGATCTGGTACATTATATTATTCATATGATTGCAAAGTGATCTTGGCATGTTCAATCTATATTTATTCCGCTGCGCATAGATTGATTAACTAACACCACGCCCTGTATCTGCCACTGTGCATTCGCTGTATAGATTGACACTATATAATATGTATTATTTTATAGCAAAATCGTAAATTTTTTGTTAAAGTGATAAAAAAAATTTGAGGGTTATATTCACGTATATTAATTCTGATTGATCTACATCTAGTGACGGAATCAAAAAATACATTTTAAAATAAAAAATATTTGACAATTAAAATACTTTATAAAATAAAATTTAATAGTAATAAAAATATGCACGGCTAAAAAATATTTGTTTAAGCACTTAGCGGATGTTCTCCGGTTTTTGCAAGTGGTGATCTGGGCTTGCAGTCGCACAGTAAAAGGGTCATGTGCATGACCAAATCACCAACACCAACCAAAAAAACGAAAAGTAACACAAAGCCACCCCCACGCCCGCAGCCGCCCTCGCCCCCTCCCCCCAAAAACACCACGAGTCCCCCCTCCCCTTGCCGCCCCTCCTTCCCCAAAACCCCCCAAAAAAAAAAAAAAAAAAAAAAAAAAACCCCTTTCCCGTATCCTCCCCACCCCACCCTCACTAAAAATTCTCTCAAACTCCACTTCCCCATTTGACCTGCTTGTAGGATCATTTGATCCATTTCGTTTATTATCAATATATTCTACTCATTTCTGGAAGGAAAAAAAATCCCCTCCTCCACCACCCACACACCCCCTTCAACCCCACCACACCCCCCCCCCCCCCCCCCCCCCCCCCCAGTTTTTCAAATTGATTTGAATTTTTTTAATTTCAATTATACTTTTGAAAATTATAAATAAAATAATTAAAATTATTTTATTTAGAAAATAGAATTTTTCTATTATTTTGCATCTATTAAAATATAAATTTTAAATAATTAAATGCATTACTAAAAAATTTAATAATACTTTTATGAAATACCTTTAAATTATTTTTAAATTGTAATTTTTTTAATATAAAATACTTGTTTAAATGCACATTTTTGTTAAAAGATTTTTTTTTGAAAAATACGTTTATTTCTTTCAAGTACTTATTCAAACGGAGCCAAAATATTTTTAAAATTTTTTTAAAGAAAAATATACGTAAAAGTTTAATTTTTGAAGTACAAATTAAACATTTTTTTTATTCTTTTGCAATCTCAAATTTATTATTGTTTCAAAAAAAAAAATATGAACAAGTTTAATTAAAAAAAACTGAACCAAAGAAAAGAAAAGGAAAAAAAAAGAGCAAAATTGAAACAAAAAAAAATGAAGGTTAAATGAGGGCCAAGCCCTGACCCGAACCTGCCTTAAATCCATACTGGCCCGTTCCGAACCGACCCAAACCAAAGCAAAATTTAGGGTTCATCATCTCACCAAACCCGAATTTAACACTAATAATAAACCCTAGGCCAATCGCAATAATCAAGTAACAATAAAATTTGTAAAGCTTAAACAAAGTTGAAACTATCTGATATAACCTATTTTATGATTTGAAGCCCACAACAAGGACCGATTGTGGTGAAATTATGATGGGGGATTAACTCTGAGTGGTGGGTGATGGCCGATTAAGAAACCATCTCCGGAGTTGGGTGACGGCGGATCTTGCTATCAATGCTGCCGGAAGAACGGCTTCGGGGGAAGACAAGAGGAAGAAACCGGCGGCGAGAGGATGGGCGCCAGCGACGAGAGAACGGCTTCGGTTTGCTGGAGATGGAAACAGGGGGAAGCCGCGGTTGGCTGGAGATGGAAACAAAGGGAAACCCTTAAAATTCAAACAAAATCAAGTTTCTATGGCGGTTTTAATAAAAACACCGCCGTAGAAATGGACTGTCTACGGCGGTTGTAATTAAAACCGCAATAGAAACTTGATTTCTATGGCAGTTATGAAGAAACCGCCATAGAAAGTAACTTTCTATGGCGGTTATTAAGAAACCGTCATAGAAAGTAACTTTCTACAGCGGTTTTAATTACAACCACAGTAGAAAGCCCGTAATTGTGAATTCCTGCCCGTTCCTCTATTCGTATTAATTTCCAGTTTTTCTTTTTTTTTTGTAAATTAACCCCCAATTTTTTTTAAATTTAATAATAAATATGTAATTTAATAAATATGTAAATACTATTTATCAATTTTTATAGTAAAATTCATCATATTTATTAATTATATACAAATTCCTGCCTTTATGTTATGATAAACAATAAATGAATTTCAAATTTTTAGTTGACAATCCATTATTTTAGGCCCTCAAAATTTTTTGAATTGTTACATAATAATTATAAGAAAACTTCAAAAATAGCAATTTTCATTGAATTACTAATAAGATTTTTGAAACACACTTTCTACGGCGGTTTTTACTTTCTACGGTAGTTAAAAATAAATCCGCCGTAGTAAGTAACTTTCTACGGCTGTTCTTACTGCGGCGGTTATCAAATAAACGCCGTAGATAATGTCTTTCTACGGCGGTTCTATATAGAACCACCGTAGAAAGTCCATACTTTCTTTTTAATGGCGGTTTTGGTCTTTTCGCCGTTAAAAGTCCATTTTGTAGTAGTGATAGTGGCTCAGGCTCAGGCTGAGTGGTTAGAAAAGATGAAATGAAGTAAAAAAGAAAGAGAAACCCAAAAGAACCCATTTGAAGTATCTGTAGCAGAAGGTTTTTTTGGATGGGTTGTAGAGCTTGCAACATTGTTGTTGTTTAAGATCCTCTTCCTAACATAGAAGCCTCTGCTTTTTGATGGGTTTCCTTGAGACAATGATGAAAATTATTGAAATATTAATCAATGGGTAGCTCTTGCTTTGTTGTTGAACATGAAGGTAATTATTCCAAATGGCCGGTCGGGTATCAGCGCATAAACGCAAAAAAAAATAAGGAAAAGAAAGAAGCATGGGGAAGACGATGAACAATGTTAGAGACTGTTCATCGAATTTGTAAATTGGCCCCAACTTTTTTTAGTTTTCTTAAGTTAAGGTCATAACTTATTTTGAAAAAAAAAAAAGAAAAATATTTATATTTTACTAATATATAATAATATCCAGAAAAATCAATGTATTCGTAATATGATTATAAAGTAAATTTTATTTTTTGGACGAAAATGTAAAAAAATTGAAAGATTGGAGGTTCATTTGGTAATAAAAGTAAAATAAGGGAAATATAAGACAAAGGAACAGGGAAATAGACGATTTTGCCCTCAAAAAGTTGTTACCGTTTGTGGGTTAACAAAGCCATCTAATGGAATGCTACGTAGTGTCACGTTTTCGAAATGTTTGTGGTAAAAAAAACTATTTCAAAAGGTTTGTGGTAAAATCGCACTCAGGCAAAGGTTCGTGCTAGTTTAAGCAATTCACTCAAAACTAAATGATGCACGGTTTGTAAATTTCAAATCAAATATTGTTATTAGTGCAATAATAGTTCTCTTGTCGTTAATTTATACATGCAGTTTGGTGCTTACTACATATTCTAATTATTTTAGCTTTGATTTTCTAGTATATATATATATATATATATATATTCTGGAATCACCTGTTACAGTTCCAAAACCGCCGGTTACGGTTCATGAATAAGTGGAACTGGAACCGAAACCTTGGGGGACGGTTCCGTGCCGGTTCCAAAACCGCTGGTTCCTGTTCCAGTCTGTCACGATTCCAGTTCTGTCCCGATTCCCGTTCTGATTCCAATTTTTTTCGTTTATTTAGCAATTTTTTTTATTTATTTAACAATTTAACTTATAAATGTTATTTTATTTTGACTCAATTAATAAATCAATTATTTATAAAAATTAAAAGTACAAAAATAAAATAAAATATGTAACGACGTTACATACATTTAAACAATTAAATGATTTATATAATAAAAGATACAAAAATAAATTGTGAAAAAATGTATATAAAGATGAATAATACCTATATATATTATTTTTAAAAAATCAAGAGAGTGATGCCTTGTTAGAAATCGTGAAAAATCAGTGTTTGAATTGAAGCATTGAAACTTTTATAAAATAAATACATCTTGAATATTCAATATAACTCATCTTCATCATTTGCGAAAGTTGCAGTGGGATCTAATTTAATTTAATAATTAATTAATTTTAATTTAATTTAATGCTTATTTATATTATATTAATAATATATATAAAAAGTATACTATTAGTTTATATATTATTATAATATACATTTAAAAATAGTTTTTATATATACATATATTATATGTTAAACATATAATATAATTATAATTATAAGAAAGAAGTTCAAAAAAAGTAAATAGTTGAAATGGCTAGAAAAATTATTATTTTTATGGTCATCACATTAGAATCGGAGGGTTGGACCCTTTGGAACCGGAGAGCCGGTTCCAACCCGCCGATTCCCTGTTCTCAGATAAGAGGAACCGGAACCTTAATCGCCAAAGGCGGGTCCGGTTCTGGTTCTGGAACTGGGGCCACGGTTCCGGTTCCAAAATCAGCGGTCCAGTTCCAGTTCGAACTTGGAACCGTGGCCATATATATATAGCAAGGATTTATTATAGATAACACTTTATAAGATAGGAAAATATTTCTAAAGTTGAGCTACCATGCACAAAAAGTTTACCATTAAATTATAAAAAAAACCCTCTTACAACTTGCTGGTATTTCATTCACCATATATTTGAATGGAAGGAATGTGTTGAATTTTGTAATAATCATCTCCTTCCTGTCCATCTTTCCCGTCCATACTTTGAGACCTTTGACAAACTGTAATTCATAGGGAACCATGACTAGTGCTTTACACTTCTTACAATTTCCACAGTAGAGATTAGACAGAGATCCCTCATCCACCCTCCAATACTCTAGATTGGGTAAGCCATGAAATCTGAAAGACATTAATTAGTTGAGGAAATCCTAATTCATGACAAATCAAGTATTCCCCCAGGTAAGAATCTCCTCCAAAATAAAGACATTGCAATTGAGGAAGTTGTCCCAATTTTTCCATTGGGTATTCCTCCAATTCACATTCCCACAATTAAGTATAATTGAGTTACAACTAGCAGGAAATCACGTCCATAACTTGGAAAAACAGCCAACTTTGATTCGATAAGCAACCAATCCAAACTTCCACACGTTAGAATATTTTTAAAGGCATCATACCCTTTCTCTGCACTAATGATATCACAATGGTGAATTCTTAGCTCCAACTTGATTAGATTTTGATCATTCATGATGATGTATTCCATCAAAGCATAAAGACTTTCATCATCATTCACATAGGCACGGAGAACTCGAAGATTTTTTTTTTTTTTTTGAAAATAGAAAAAATGATACTTTTCTTGTAACTGTAACAAAGTAAACAGAACAAGTCTCGATTTTGAATATGGACTGCTTTGTCTTAGTTTTGATTTTCAAACTTATTTTTCAGACCAAAATACTATTTGGGAAAGGCATCAAAACCATGTTTGTAAACCGAATTTTAAAATATTGTTTCGTCCAAAAATAATATTTGAAAATTTCTCTTATAATACATCATTTTGTAGCAAAAATATTGGAAAATTTTCTTAATTTTAAGGGTATTGCAAGATTCAAAGTTGTTAACAGGAGTGTAAAACTAGGTAGTAAAATTCGGATTACAAGAGGAATCCGAATTACTCTTTCTGTTTTATCCCTACTTAAATTGCTTTGACCAATCACACTCCACACGCCACACTTATTTTGGTCAATGTTATTTGAAAAAGAGTTTTTCAAATTATTCAATAAAACATTTTTAAATTGACATACCCCTAAGTTGCTATAAGGAATTCAAATGCTCTTGCCTCAAAACATGCACTACCATACATACAAAATCCTCAAAATAACGTAAACACTAAACATACATACTGAATTCAAGAAAAAGAAGTATACATACAAAACTCGACCGCTGCTTGAGTAATATAAGGAACACTAATTGCAACTTTATTGAAAATTTTAAAATAGCAAATAACATCCAAATTCCAAAAAAAAAAAAAAGAAAGGAAAAACCCATCCAGCGATGTGGAGGAATTAATATATATTCGATCCGGCTTTGTGCATCTTCAAAAATTAAATTAAGCTGACGAATAGCAATAATCTGCAAAAGAATAATAATGAGAAATTAATGCATGTGAACTTTAATACCATAACTCTTTGCAATATAGGAAAGGAAAAATGACATTTTTGATAATAAAAGTTTGGGTTGTTTGTAACTTTGGTACTAAAAGTTTATTCAGTTCCAAACTTGTGCTTTATGTTTATACTTTATTGCCTTTTTAATACCAATACCTGCTATAGTAGGTTTTACATTGTTAAACTTAAGTCAAAGGTAATGTGGGAGTATTTTACAAATTCTACAAATTTATAGGGGCTGAAAATATAATTTTTTAAATGTTATTTCAAAAAAAAAAATTGCTGTTTTTTTCTCTTTTCAGTCAACATACAAGTTTTCTTTCGACTAAGGAGAAAGAAAACCGCGAAAAATGTTTTGGAAATTATATTAGAAAAATTATGTTTTCAGCCCTACAAAATTGTAGAATTGTAAAATTTCCTCAAATTACCGTTAACTTTGGTTTAACTATATAAAACCTGCAATAGCAGGTACTGATACTAAAAATGGAACAAGGCACAATTATAAAGCACAAGTCATTTTTAGTACCAACAAGTTCATCCTTGATTGTTTCGAAGTCCCTATCACAATAAAAATGCCTTAGTCATTTTATCTTCCAGAGAACATTTGGGATTCTTATTCCATGTATGCCCTGCAAAAATAGAGTATGTAACGACGGCAAATCCGCTATACATGTTGGCAATTAATCCAATTCACAACACTGGAAACTTAACATTTTGAGGTGGATCAAGTTTCCCAACTTAAAAGGAAACTTATGCTCTTTGAAGCTAAAACCATCAATGGTCAGTCTTCTCAGCATCATCAAATCATGCGTAATCATACGTTGCAGTTTATCACGTCTGTTTCACTGCGTAGGTAATGTGGAAGACAAATCTATAAGCAGTACTATTAATAGGACCAAGAAGAATCAGGCAAGGGCTGCTTTATGTTTCGGAGATGTATAACTTTGATGAATTCTTCTTCTCTACCCTAATCTAGACACAAGTCTCTTATTACATCGTGAAGACGACATGAGGCTGCTAACCTTCTTTTCAGGGCTTAGGATTCCTAACCACAGGAAAGGTGGTTAGGCGCCCTAAGCTCCTAATCCCATAAAAGTTAGATACGCTAACCTTCTTTTTTGGGAGTTAGGATTCCTATCCCTCAGAAAAAGATATTATGGCGCCTAACCACCTTCAGCTCGTGGTTAGGCGCCCTAACTTTCTTTTATGGAGGTTAGGACCAGAAAAGGAGCTTAGGGCAACTAACCACCCTAAGTTCTAACCCCAGGAAACAACCTTCTGCTATTTTTATTTTCTATTTTTAAAAAATTTGCCTAACCTTTTTTTCAACCTTTTTTTTTAATCAATGTATTTATTTCTAAATTAAACACAAATAAGACTCAAAACAATCTAACCATGCAAAATAATGTCTAAATTAAACACAAATAATACCCTTTTTTTTTAATTTATAACCATGCATTATAATGTCTAAATTATACACACCTAATGATAATTATTAACCTTAACAATTAATATACTTGGTGTGCATAAAAATAGCTAAGGTCATTGGGTCTGGCCCAATAAAGACAAAAGGAATTTAAGCATGTACCTTAGTCCAGCCGAGCTAAGGAAACAACTTAGGTCGGTAACAAGCAAGATAATCAGGCTCGAGAAGCTTAGGTCAGAATAACAGTAACATTGGCATGATAGCTAGGCGTCATTATTGGGCAGGAATTCGGGGCTGATGTCATGCAAGAATTACTCACAACAATAACTGCCAAGGTAAATAGCCAAGTAGTTACAAAGGCCTTTAAAGCCGAGCCATAAACATTATCAAGGAATGAGGAGGCAATTAAGGTGTGCAATCAATGCGCCAGCTCATCATGACACCAACGGACACTTTAAGGTGAGACTATATATATTCAATATTCAGTCTCATTTCAGGTACGTCTTTTTCAATGAGCATAAGCATTCAGTCCATACAGTTTACCCATATACTCTACTAACTTGAGCGTCAGAGTGGAACAGGGGGGATAGCCCCGCTTGTTTCTTGTTTCCTGCTCCCTTTACCAGATTCCTCAAGAAGGCTGTTGAGCCGAGCTCCCGCTTCCCAAATCCGAGCTCCGTTATCACTTATCCGAGCTCCCGCTTCCCAGATCCTAGCTCCGCCATCACTTATCCGAGCTCCCGCTTCCCAAATCCAAGGTCCGCTCTCACCCATCTGAGTTACCAATTTGTAGATCCGAGCTATATCTTCAAATCTTCATCCAACTGACCGAAGCATCCAGATTCGAACTTTTTCTGTCACATCAACTAGCGCCGTCTGTGGGGAAGTTTTGATCTATCCCTTCATCAAATTTTCTTCACAATCAAAGAAATTTGTTGAAATCATGACTCAAGAACATTCGGGAAGGATGCTTCTTCTTCCGGAGTAGTGATTTGCACTAAGGAAATAATTCTCCAATTAAGTGCAGTTTTTGGAACGATGGATTTCCTAACCGACTTAAAGAAACATAAACTTGGTTGGCATCAATGAATCGTCATCATACCATGTACACCTGGGAAGCCCCGATTTTTGAACTGCTTTCAAGCTGCATACCATGTGCATCTATCTGGTTGTTAACATTTTAGAAGGAGAACGCTTTGGAAGGCAACTCTCGAAAAAATTAAAATGTTCATTGAAATGACGTAAAAATATTGTGAAAATATTTTTAATTTGGTTGTATACTTTAACTCTTGTTGCATTTCTTGTTCTTTGTTGTGCATGGATGTCGAGAAATGAAGGAATGACAAATCAGGAAGACATTCTGGCCGCTAATCCGGATTAAGCGAATTAAATGTTGGGTTCAAAAAATTTTTGCATTTGGAATACAGGTCAAAGATATTAGTTTACGGAGCAAGAGATAAGGAGCCATTATTGCAGGGAAGTTATTGCCAGGAGTTACACATTTAATTTAAAATAAATGGGTCATTTAATGATGGAGGTTAGACAAACATTGGTCTATTCCATGGAACAGTCATGAAACCGGGTCAAGCATCATTAGTCGGTTTTGGAGATCATCAGGTACGGTCCATGGGTCAATAAAATATCTTAGATGCTTTAGTTATTATTTTCATTATTCAGTATACATTGTGAAAGACATGGCTAGGACCCACTTTTAAATTATTGTGACAATCATGGGCTACCAATGCAAACATTTTTAGATTTGGCAACCACCATGTTATACCCGCAAGACAGCTGAGTATACCAATCACCTTAATAGCCGGCCAGCTATTAGTTACAGAGACTATGTGCTCACCTTACCATGTGTACCTTGAAAGGTCCGGTTTAAACCGCTTTCAAGCCATAGCTTCAATTATGCATACGCTTTTAAAATTTTCTATCATGTATAGGGTGGCTTCTCTTTGTTATAATGTTAAATAGGCAAGGCGATATTTCATGGGCAAGGCCAATACGTTGGCCGAGACAAATCAAGGGCGGGGCCAGGCATTTGGCTTGAATAGACATGGGCAGGGCCAGACAGTTGGCTTGAACAGACATTGGCAGGCCCAGGCATTTGGCTTGAACAGACATAGGCAGGGGCGGACAGTTGGCTTGAACAGACATGGGCCAGGCTAAGCAGTTGGCTGGGACAGACATTGGCAGGGCTAAGCAGTTGGCTGGAACAAACATTGGCAGGGCTAAGTAATTGGCTAGAACAGACATTGGCAGGTCTAAGCAATTGGCTGAGTCTGATATTAGCGGGGCCAGGCAATTGGCAGAGATAAAACATTGGCTGGGCCAAGCAGTTTGACAGAGACAAGACATTAGCTGGGCCAAGAGTTTGGCTGTGACAAGACCTTAGCTAGCCAAGAGGTTGGGCGGGGTAAGATATTAGCTGGATGAATAAGTGGGTTGTGACAAGTCATTAACCGGGTCTCGAAGGATACTGGGTCAAACCCTTAGGTTGAGATTTACGGGCTAACTTGAGGGGCTTACCTCATCTGGGACAACCTAAGGGGCTGACCTCATCCGAAACGACCTGAGGGGCTGACCTCATCCGGGATGACCTGAGGGGCTGACCTCATCCGGGACGACCTGAGGGACTGACCTCATTCGGGACAACCTGATGGGCTGACCTCTTCTGGGACAACCTGAAGGCTGACCTCATCCAGATGACCTGAAATCCAGATTCACTAATGCACGATAGGTGGCACAAATGACACGTGTTAAGATGGGAAAGATGACACCATGACTGAGCAGCTGGATCCCCCACTCATTTTTCTGCTATAAATACCCAGGGAGTAGAAGGTGGAGGCCGACGTCACGCGAACTCGGTGTTAAGATGGGATTCAACAGGAACCCTGGGAAGAGTTAAGAAGAAAGTAATGTATGCGAGAGAAGCCGCGGCATTGACAAACATTACAGGTCGCACCGTAGCTTGGTTCTTGTAGAGGCAATTCATCTGTCGGTATGGCATACCTAACTTTGTTATCTCGGATCATGGGACTCAGTTCGAATCCAGGGAATTTATTGTGGTGGATTTACATGGGAGGTTGATCCACATATTTTGAAGATCGTGTTACCATCATTGTGTCTGCTAGGTCACATGCTTGTCCTTTTATATCCCATCCATACTACAATGTCACTAGACCGGTCGCAAAGGTAGGAAAATTAGTCAAGTTTTTTCAATTATTAATTGCTAACATCGTTAGGTAGGTCCAGGTGGCAGGGCATGAAGTTTTGCTTTGAGCTTAATATTTCGTATATATATAGGTCGGTAAAAGTGCATGTTAAGTAAGGTCACTATGGCCAGAGTTTTAGTACCGCATTACATTCAAGGTCGAATAAGAACTTACCAAGGTCAGATGCATGTTAATCATTTAGCTGAGACTAAGTATCATGTTTTAGCTAGAGTCAAGTAGAATACGATACTGGGGGGGGGCTTGTTCGTGTGCATAAAAATAGCTAAGGTCATTGGGCCTGGCCCAATAAAGACAAAAGAAATTTAAGCATGTACACCCATGTACAAGCTTAGGTCAGCCAGTAGCTTAATCCAGCCGAGGTAATGAAATAGCTTAGGTCGGTAACAATTAAGATAACCGGGCTCAGGAAGCTTAGGTCAGAATAACGATAACATTGGCATGATAGCTAGCTGTCATTATGGGGCGGGAATCCGGGGCTAATTTCATGCAAGAGTTACTCACAGCAATAAAGCCGAGTCATAAACATTAGCAAGGAATGAGGAGGCAATTAAGGTGTGCAATCAATGCGCCAGCCTATCATGACACCAACAGACACTTCAAGGTGGGGCTATATATATTCAGTATTCAAACTCATTTAAGGTACGTCTTTTTCAATGAGCATAAGCATTCAGTCCAAACAATTTACTCATATACTCTACTAACTTGAGCGTCGGAGTGGAACAGGGGGGATAGCCCAGCTTGTTTCTTGTTTCTTGCTCCCTTTACCAGATTCCTCAAGAAGGCTGCTAAGCGAGCTCCCGTTTCCCAAATCCGAGCTCTGCCATCTCTCTTCCAAGCTCCCGCTTCCCAAATCCGAGCTTTGCTCTCACCCATTTGAGCTACCAATTTGCATATCTGAGCTATATCTTCAAATCTTCATCCAGGGACCGAAGCATCCAGATCCGGACTTTTTGTGTCACATCAATACTCATCAATATTAATAACACAAATAAATGCACTAAATTATACACACATAATAATTAAAATGGTGTCAACATTAAATAAATTAAAATGAGCTTATAATACATTTATGTTAAATTAAACACAAATAATACCAAAATAAAAGAAAAAAGGTAAAAATAAAAATGAAAATGAAGGAAATGACTAATGGTGGGGCTGGTGGGAATTAGTAGGGGTAAGGGGCAATTTGGGTAGAAATGCAAAATACTATATCTCCTTCCCTGCGTTTAACATTTTTCTTCCCTAAGTTTAGCAATGCCTGAAGAAATTAATTGTAGAGTATATGAAGAGTCATATTTTTGAAATGTACTTATAGCCATATACTCATTTTGTCTCATATGAAGGGTCATATTTTTGAAATGTACAATATTTTATGGGTAATACGGTAGTACTAAAAAAAAAAAAAGATGGTATTTTACTATTTTTGGTTTACAAATGACACGCAAGATATCTGCCTTCCCACGGCATCTCTTATGCGATTTCGGAAGAAGCAACGCGTTACGCGTATGATGCCTTTTCTTTGTCTTTCTTTCTTTCATTTATTTTTCTTTTAGGGAAATATTTTTATTATTTACTAGCCGTTGAAAGAAAAAAAGAAAATAAAGCAAGTGATTCTTGATACTTAATTCATATTATCGATTTTTCATGGCATATGACGTTAAGAAAAGAAGAATTAATCGAGAAAAGGTCACGCATACCTTTTATTCCGATTTTGAGTTGGCAAAAACCATGTTTGTAAACCAAAATTTTAAATATTGTCTTGGCCAAAAATTAATATATTTTGAAAATTTCTCTTAAATAATTAATACATCATTTTGTAGCAAAGATAGAGGAAAATTTTGTTTTAAAGGGTATTAATTGTAGGATTCAAAGTAGTTAACAGGAGTATAAAACTTTTGTAATTTTTATTAAGGGTACGAAATTATAGTTAATGCTTTAATCATTTTGTGAATAACATTTTTAACTTATTAAATATTTTTTTAACAATAAAACCTACAGAAACTAGGAATGAAAAGGAAGATTACACTTAGGAGCAATAGTAAAACCCACGTGTCTCCTACAAAAATTCTTCAATAAAAAATATGCAAACAAGTATCAAAATCTGAGAAATAATTGAAAATACAAGGACTCAAATAAAATGGATAATGCAAATATTTGAATGTTAAAAATTTCATTATCATGAAGTCCAAATTGTTAATAGGCTTAAAGTTGATTTCAAACACTCCAAATTGAGAGGAGTTCTCATCTACACATAATTTAAGTCTTCCAAATACAAAAAATAAAAAAAAAATAAGAGTGATTAATTTGAGCTTGATATGTAAGATGGTGTGTGTGGGGTTGAATTACACTTTAACTAATTTAAGATATTGCATTAGAAAATCTTAAGTGGTAGAATTTAAGTAGTGAATTAGGATTAATTACAAGAGAAATCCGAACAATGCTATAAATTTTTGTGTTTTGTCCCTACTTTAATTGCTTTGATCGACAAACCACATTCCACAAACCACACTTATTTTGATCAATGTTATTTGAAAAACAGTTTTTCGAATTATTCAATAAGATTTTTAAATTGATATACACCACTAAGTTGCTATAAGAAATTCAAATGCTCTTGCCTGGAAACATGTAGAATCCTCAAAATAATACACTTTAACTAATTGTTTAAAATAGCAAATAACATCCAAATTCCACCAAAAAACCAAAAAAAAAAAAAATCCAGAGTAATGTGGAGAATATATATTCGATCCGGCTTGCATCTTCCAAAGTAATGCGCATCTGCAAAAGATGACATACTGAGTAATGTGAACTTGAATACCATATAGGAAACTAGGAAAGTTGAGTTAATAGAGTATATATGCATCAGAGCTATCTACAAATATCATGTGGAAAAAAAAAAAAAAAAAAAAAAGAAGAAGTTAAATTAGGAAATTACCTTACTCATGCAGAATAGCTGTGATCTCTTAGCCACAGCGAATGTATTGAAATTGAAGGAACATGTTGGATTTTGTAATAATCTACTCCCTGATGCCCATCTACCACTCTTACCCTGTCACAAACTTCCCGACCGGGACAGTACCTTGAGACTTTTAATAAATTGCAATCCATAGGGAAACATCACTAGTGATTCACACCACCAGATTTTCAGACTAGAAAGACTAGGCATAGAACCCTCATCTACCCTCCAGTACCTTAGATTGTGTAAACCAAAGATATGCAGATCTCTAAGTTGAGGAAACCCTTGTTCATGACAAATTAAGTATTCCCCCGGGTAAGAATCGTATCCTAAACTTAGTAATCGCAATTGTGGAAGCTGCCCTAGTGTTTCCATAGGATCTTCCTCCAATTTGTTGGAATATAAGATTAACACAGTCAGATGTGGGAGAAAACCTGGTTCATAACTTGGAAATTCAACCAAACAGGACATAATATCTAAGCTATCAAGACTTCTACACATTAAAACTTTTACCCAAAGGTCATGTCCGTTTAATGATCCAGTACTGAAATCAAAACTGTCAATATGAAGACTTATCTTGCGTAGCTTTGGACCATTCTTGTCAATGCAATCCATCAAACCATAAAGATCGTTTTTGGATTTAGACACTCCAGCAAGGAGAAAACGAAGATTCACCAATTCTGAAAGATCTGCAATTTCATTAGAGTTAGTATTAAATGTCTCAAATGTCTCCAGCTCAATTAAACCTTGTAATCTGACTTTTTCATCTGTGATTGTTTTGAAGGACCCATGAGATAAAAAATGCCTTAGTCGTTTCATCTTCCAGAGAACATTTGGGATTCTTATTGCAATTACGTCATCCAAATCAAGAGTATGTAACAACGGCAAATCCGCTATACATGCTGGCAATTCATCCAATTCACAATACTTGAAACTTAACATTCTTAGGTGGATCAAGTTTCCCAACTTAAAAGGAAACTTAAGTTCTTTAATGCTAAAACCTTCAATGGCCAGTCTTCTCAGCATCATGAAATCATGCTTAACCATACCTTGCAGTTTATCACGTCGTGTTTCACTGCCTCTTACACTGCGTAGGTAAAGAGATCGAGTTTGGGTCCAATCCTCTCGAGCATCGTTGATCCTACTAACTGCATCTACCTCCTCATCATCATCATCATCATCATCATCATCATCAATGTGGATGACCAATCTATGAGCAGTACTATTAGTAGGATAAGAAGAATCAGGCAAGGGCTGCTTTATGTTTCGGAGATGTACGACTTTGATGAATTCTTCTTCTCTACACTTATCCAGACACAAGTCTCTGATTACGTCGTGAAGGCGACATGAGCGAATCCCTGCAGTTATAGATAATTCATCCACCTCTAGTTGAACCATAGACCTGTTGCCTAATTCCTTCAGGTATCTTTCTGCAACTTCCATCAATGATTCTCCCTCTCTTTTGTGTTGTGACACAACCAAGTCTTCTGCAATCCATATTAGATATAAATCCCTTGCTTCTATGTTTTCATCCTCTTTAAAATTGCCAAAACAAAGGAAGCACAATTTCAAATGATATGGCAGCTCATTATAACTCAAAGACAAAACTCGACCAACTGATCCTCCACCCGTCTCTCCATTCTCTTCCACGTTGATAAGATATGAACTTAAATCTCTGTTCACTGTTTTCCACTCCGCTAAAGAACTCTTTTCTTTTAGAATTCCTCCAAGGACACAAATTGCTAGTGGTAGACCTCCACACTTGGATACCAATTCCATTCCAACTTCCTCAAAAGACTCTGCATTTGTTTTGAAATCTGAAAGTCAATACCATACTTATAACATGAGCATTTCCATATAACTCAATGATCATCACATAATTCATCGATCTGAGGCAATGTTCAATGAAACTAGCTTAGACTGATAGGAGGTCATGAACTTTTTGGTATGATTACCTATAGAATTATCCTAATAAAAATATTAATATGCAGTAAAATAAAACGTCTCTAATACTACTTTGTAGTACCCAAAATAATAAAATAATCAAAACTTCAAAATTAAAAATCCACAAGATCTAAAAATATGAACAGCTATAGGGATAAGATTTTTTGTTAACTTTATTCTTACTTTTCCTATTCACCCTCTCACGGTGGAGTATGACACTCACATATCACACTATATGGCCCACTTTTTTATTTTGAAAGAATAAACAGGGAATATAGAAATAAAGTTGACAGAAAATCTCATGAGAAATGAATAAGAGAAACAGAAACAAGAATTACTTCAAGTATTATTAATCGGTCCCCACAAAAATCTCTATTAAAAAAGGTTAAATCACTCAGTTGCCCCCTTAAGTTGGGATGTTATAACTATTTGGTCTCTTATCTTGAAATTGATTCATTGTTGGTCCATTAATTTGAAATTTTGTTTCAAAATGGTCTCCAAATTCAAAATTTGACAATATTTGAACTATTTTAGACTAATGTATAAAAAATAAATGTTAAATCGTTTTGCTCTCTCTTAATTTAACTTAATAGAAATCACGCGTTAGTCGAACATAGTTCAAACATTGTCGGAATTTGAATTTTCAAACCATTTTGATACAATTGTTTTAATTAACGGAATTTGAATTTTGAGACCATTTTGATACAATTGTTTTAATTAAAATGAGCAAAATGAAATAATTTTAAGTTAAGAAACCAAAAAGATACAATACCCCAACTTAGGGGGACCAACGGAGTGTTTTAACCAGGGAAAAAAAAACAACATCAACAAAGAAGGCTTTCAGCTACAGCTTCTTTCTCTTTTTCTTTGACATTATTTTCTCTTTACTAAATTTATGCCCCATAACTCCTTTATATAGATAATGAATTAAACTACCACAACTTAACTAGAATCAATTATCAAATCCTATTTAAACCTACTTTGTAAACCGAAGAATGAAAAACAACTAAAATAATAAATCTCACTACAAATATAATTACCTAATTTGATATAAGATTAGTTGAATATTTTCCAGAATCATCCCTTCTATATTTCATGAAGCACACTGAACTTAATGGTGTTTTAAATATAAAAAAAAAAAATTAAAAGATTCTCTCTTTGTCCTAAATAAATATTCATGTTTCGAATTGAAAATTATGATGTGACTTAAATAAATTGTACCACTACATTATATGTCTATGACTCTTTTATATAGATGATGAAATTACCTAAACCTAACTAGAATCAATCATCAAATCCTATGAGGGAAAAAAAATTAGGATTTTTCAAGAATCAACTTAAAAGGAAAAAAAAATGAAAATTTTATTAGATGCACTACAGCCATCATTTTGTTAAAGTTATTAAATAGACAAAAATTCAGCAAAAATAAATCTGTTAAGTATTTAACAATGTGAAATAGTCATGATTCTGACCTGTTGGTCCCTTTGAGAAAACTATTTTGTGAAGTAGCTCCCAGCCTTCCATTTGACTCAAGCACTTGAGCTCGTAGGGAAATCCAATCTCTGCAACTTTTTCTTTTTTAGTAGTGAGCAATAGTTTAGTGGTCCCTTCAGTAGTACTAACTGGAAATGCAGACCGTATGCTTTCCCAATCATCCAGTTTCCAGATCTCATCAAGAACCACCAAACACTTGCTCTCCGTCAGCACCTCATGAAGTTCTCGGACTAACTCCCTCTGTTCCATGGATTTGACACCATCTTTTTTCTCCGGAAGAAGCTGCATCAAGATGTCCCGTAAAATCACTTCGATCTGAGCTTCTTGAGTTACACAGGTCCAAGCAAAGCGTTCAAAGTGGTGTTGGACATCTTCGTGTTTGTATACTTTTCTAGCAAGAGTTGTCTTTCCAAGACCGCCCATTCCCCAAATAGAGATGATACAGCCATGCTTCTCATCGCCGGTGATAAGTGACACCATACTCTTGATATCATTCTCCATCCCGACAAAGTACTCTTCAACTTCATGTGCATAAGTCTGTCGAAGCCATTGTTGATTATTCTGATTTGATGACGAGGTTTCTCCTTCTCCACCAATGGATCTTATGACGCCATACCTTTGGAGACTTGATGTCACATTGCTTATATCTCTTTTGACCTTTTGAATCTCATTTCCAAGTTTGTGAAGAGATCTGATTTCCCCAAAAATACCAGCTGACCTTTTGAGAAATTTCTTGAAGCCGCCTTTTTTTCCTTTTGATTTCCTAGCTTCAACTTGAATGAAATAAGTCTCCACAAGATCTTCAGCTCTATAAGCAAGACTCCTGATTCTCCTTATGCAGTGGTGAATTCCTTCATCCTTGAATTGTTTGCTATCCGCATCTTTAAGGAAGTACCGCATTTGCTCCAGCTCTTCCCGAACTTCTTCAACTTGGGGAGATACCTGGGACAGGAACGTTGCTTCTTTCACTGATAAATCGGCAAGAGTTTTCAGTACAGCCGAAACAACAGATTCAGCCATTTGAACAGAGCGAAACAGACTTTTCTTTTGGAATCAATTTATCATCAAGAGCTACCTTTTTCCCCAGGAAATGATTCTGTGTTCACATCGGAATTGCGGGGAAATTGTCGTTTTTGGAAAATGATTGAAGCAGTAATTTCCTGTCACTCAACTACTCGTTAATCGTTACCTTTATCTTTGATTTGATTCCATATTTCCATTTCCACCCGTCTCCTTGCCAGTCTGTTGTTGACAATTAATAATAAGCTGAATGAGAAGGTTGCCAGGAGGATACAAGAACAGAGAAATACTGGGACCTGATTGATCGATCTGTTCACATCGGAATTGAGTGAAAAATGTCGTTTCCAGAATACGTGTGGTGTGGGACATTACAGAGTCTTATAATAATGTCGAGTTGGGATCCTCTGGAGTTATTATTACTCTTTAAGAGTACGATTGATGCTAATAAATAGTGACAGGGATATATTTTAAGAGTATTAATAACCTAACTCCATTTCGAAAATAAGTATGATTTTAACACTTTTTACACTCATTAAGAAAATTGCTAATCACAGATTTTTTAAAGTATTTTTCGGCAATCTTTTTTTTTTGTTGTTCACATCGGAATTTCGGGGAAATTGTCGTTTTTGGAAAATGATTGAAGTAGTAATTTCCTGCCACTCGTTCCCTTTATGTTATGATTCCATATGGGGTACGATTTGCAAACAATCTAAAAGCACTATATCTTTGTGGGATACGTTCTAAATTTTGTGAGCGGGTAAAAGTGATTGATGGACAAGAAGGAGACCATTATTACAAAATCCAACATGTAGCTTCAATACATTTATTTCCTAAAGAGCAAATTATAAGGTAATTTTCCAAGTTTTTGTGCTAGCAAATTATAAGGTAATTTTCCAAGCGCTTTTAGTGATTCATCTTTATTACTTTCCTATCCTCTAAAGAGTTAAAATAGATCTATGGCGGCTATGATATATCATTAACTATTATGATCTCTTAGCTATCAATTTGGAAGATTCAGAAGCCCTTAGTATTGATCCGAATATGTATGTCATAGAATAATTTTTTTCCTGTTCTTTTGAATTTGGGTACTGTTTGTTATTATAAACATACTGTTAATGAATCAATTACATTCCTTGTACCATTATCAAAAAGATCCAAAAGGTTTAGTAATTTTTTTGGAATATTTGAAGTATGTATGTACTATACATGATATGTATGTACACCCTACACTTTCAAGGATTTTGTAAGATTTAACACGGAATGAAGAAATCGCAAATCTAGGGCTCAAGAATATAGAGAGAAAGATTTTATTTTTATTTTTTAGGTAACCGTGGTTAAGTGATTGGGAGGTATGAATACCCTTTATTAAAATTGAGAGAGTTCACAACTCACATGTTTACAAATTTACAAAACTAACCCTATAACGAAGTGATTGCTAGCAGCTATTATTTACAAAGTATTAATAACATAACAGAATTCCTATGGAAACCAATTATAATTATATGGAAAACAAACAAACCCTTAACAAAGTTTTAAAAAGCTAGGGGCATGTTATTCACAGGACATTTTTACTATTCATATGACACTTTTTAAAAATTTTAGTAGCGAAAAGACAATAATACCCTTACAAATTTCTACCCTCATAACTATTTTCACCTAACTTATTTACTTTCACCTACATTTCCTCATCTCACTCACCTTCATTTCCTCCTCATCTCACTCATCTTTATTTCTACTAAAATTCTTGCAAAGTATCTTTCTCTCCTCTCCATTTTACTCCACTTTCATAGCATTGAAGCAAGAATACAAGAATTTTGCCTTCATATAATGGGCGATAACTACGGAGATTATCCATATTTCACAATACGTATAAAAATTATACAATTTTTGACAAAAAGTTGTGACCTTTTTTAACTTTTTTTTACTACAAATAAAATTTCCTACAACGAGCGATTCCTTCAGCTCAAATCACCCAGAGGAAGCGATTTTATTGGAAAGAATTGCCAACCTCAGGCGATATTTTTTGAAAAAATCGCCCAGGCCAGGCGACTAAAAGGAAAAGAGTTGGCGTCCTGTGGCAAAAAATCTTGTTTGTCCAGCTACTGTTGGCGGACAAATGGGATTTTTTCGCCAAAGGATGCCAATCCATTCCATTTTAGTCGCCCGAGTGAGGCGATTCTTTCCATATATGTCCCCTTGGGCGATTTTATCTGGGCAATTCTTTCTAATATCTGTTTTGTACCCCAATTTTCCTAAATTCTTGATTCCATATTTTCTTTCCTTGATAGGATATAAGATTTGAGGATGAACGTATATTTTCATATTACACTGATATATTTCAAAAGGAAGAAGAGTTCACGAATATAGTGGATTTGATTCATTGGATTGAAACTAGAGCGGTCGAGCATAAGTTTGTTATTAAAATCACGTCATCTTAAAAATGGAGAGGGCCTCTAAAAGGGAGAAGGGGCCGAGTGAATATTGGTTGTGATAGTTCGGGAGAACTTACAAGCAAGGCCCCTTTAGGTGAAGGGGGAAGAAGTCGTAACAACACCAATAGCAATCTGACCAGTTGTCCGTTTTAACTAGTACGAAAAGAAATCAGTGAGGGGTAACTAGAAGCTGAATGCCATAAAAGGCCATCAAAATCATGAATTACCCCAGGTTAGAAATTAGCATCAAAAACACTCACAGTTGAATGTAGCAGAAAAGGAGAAGATTTCAAAAATGATGAAGATAAATATGAGGCCGAAACAGATGTTGGCAAACTGCGAACTGATAATGCGAACAATGTCACCCGCATGAGACAGGTGTATAATGAAACATCAAAGTGAGAAGAGATGAGAGAGGGGATTTAAGTCCAATACAGTATTTTTTTTAAAAACTGTTGCAGGATTACAGATACCACTACTAGTACACAACATAAGATGAGCATAATGCTATTGAAAATGTGTTCTTCGCTCACGAGGTGGTTCCTAGTCTACTTCGCTCGTCTCCTTATGTACTGTTCATGAATACGACGTACAAGACAAACAGGTATGACATGCCTCTACTGCAGATAGTCGCTCATGTTCCTACGAATCAATACATTAATGTTGCATTTGCTTTCTTGAGGGATGAGACCTACGAAACTTATTTCTGGGCTATGACTAGATTGAGGCAACTATTTGAGCCCTTGAAATACCCAATTGTTGTCATGACCGATAGAGAGTCAGCTATACCGAAGGCTGTGCACAATGTATTTTCACATTTTAGACAACTATTGTGGAAGAGACATATTGCTATGGATGTAAGGAAGAAAGCACTAAGTGTGTATACGGACACTAAGATCTTAGATGAGTTTGAAGGTCGGTGGAGAAGAATGGTGTGTGCATTAACATATGAACAATTTATGAAAGCTGTGGAGTTCATTGAGACGCACTATAGAGGTCGATGGAGACCAGTGATTAATTATCTATACCAGATATGGTTGGATCCCCACAAATCCAAGTTTGTATCATTCTGGACTAAAGACATAAAATACTACGGAGAACGTACAAACAATATGTGAGAACCTGTTAACTTTCATCGTATAGATTTTACAGATATGCATACTTGATAAATTATTATCCCATTTAAATTATAAATTTGGTATGTTAATTGATTTTTCAGAGCTGAGAGTGCATATGCAATGCTGAAGAATGTCATTAAGGCTGATAGAGGATCATTTTTGACTATTTTCTTGGGCATAGATAGAATGATAAAGCAGCATCTGGATGAGATCCGGAGTAAAATGAAAGCTTTTCGAAGCAAAACTTTGCTTGAAGCCAACTACCTGTTGTATAGTAGGCTAAACGGTAGAGTCTCACACGATGCCATACTGCTATTATTACAAGAATATAAAAAGAGAGGTGCATTGTACGGGGCAAACAGTGAATTGTGTGGTTGTGAAATGCGGACAAGCTTTGGCTTGCCATATGCATACGAGATGGTCGAAATGGTTAAGAATTTCATACCTATTGATCCTATGGACGTGGACGTCTTCTGGAAATAGCACAGGGGCAAATAGCACAGGGGCGACTGCATGACATGTATGTTGAGGATTCACAGCGTCCCATTGTTGACATATACAGAGTAGCGGGTGTCATGCATAGTACTATGTATCCAGAAACTGTTGACCTAGCTGATTCAATACAAAGGCCACAGAGGGGTTGGCCAAGCCACAATTCAACACAACAAAATCTATCTGGGTGGGAGCATGCCTAGAGAGATGCTAGCAGAGGCAGAGGCAGAGAGGTACATATAGTTTGCCGGATTACATTATTTGTATTGTTTCTGCGTTTGCTTATAGATCGATACCGTGATGCATATGAATTACGTGTTCAAGTCACAGCAGGACTGGGACATCAACTAGAAGGAGACGATTGAATTCTAACGAATTCAACTGGCCTTTTAACCTTCCGAAAATAGTGAGACAATTTGTGTTCGATTATGTTGTTGATTATACCAATGTAGAGGGGGATGGACACTGTGATTTCAGGATAATAACTAGATTCGTACATGGTGAAGAGTCATTATGGTCGCAAGTCCAGAGGGAGCTTTCACTTAAACTTGAAGAGAATGCTGCACTGTGGTTTGGAGTTCTTGGCGAAGATAACTACACTTCAGCTTGTCGGGTGTTGAATTGGCATATAACTTCTACTTCAAGGGAGTTTTGGTTTGATACTTATCTATTTGGCCTACTTGTCGCCACGGAGTACCAGAGGGTATTTGTATTCTATGAAGCTGAATGTTGTACCTTCCTTCCACTGCAGTTGAGGGAGTCCGGCATTTTTGATGATCCGAACACCTACAGATCACTATGGGTTACATATTCGGCAATCATTTTATTTGTTTGGAAACAACCGACGAAATCTTGTTGCCCCCAATTTGTGTGCTGTGGCGACACTATAAAGCAGATATGATGGATGAGTTGAAGGATAGATTACAAGACCGATTAGAAAACTATCGTAGGTTATACGTCGATAGTGTAGGTAATATTGACATACAACCTACGATAGTTATCGATTAGAGATTGTAGTAAGTGAATCAAAATTATAATTTGTATTTTTCAATGTGTATTGTAAAAAGTTAGTGTATTTAATGTAGAATGAAATATTATTCAATGTGTATTTATCATTCAAAAATTTGGACATAGTCTCCCCTATACAAGGGCCAATCAATCACTGTAAAAAACATAAAATGAAGTACTAAAATAACATTGCCAAACAATTCAACAGCCAACATTCAGTTACAATTTTAGCAACAAATTTCACAATTGTCTACAAACAAAAAAAATTAGAAAAACATAATAGTCATTACACTAATAATTCCAAATCCACATCTGATATTACAATGAACTACTAATCATAAGGCGGTTTAGCTGCAAGTTCTTCAAGTCCCGACATATGATCCTCCAAATGATAGGCTATCTCATCAAGAGCCCTCCCACCCGTCTCAGGGTTAACCGCATGTCTAGTCCTCGGATGAAGAAGAACTATCCGGGATGCTAAATATTGAATGCGCTACAACAATTAAAAATAAAAAAATTAATATCATTATAGTAATACAATTATAGTTAAAAATGAACCCTAAAAGCATCTTAAACTTACCGCAGCCAGGGACAGCTGGGTAGGCCCGGGATTGTTCTCTTCGACCAGATCTCGACTGATAGGAACATGCGACCGAGACTGAAAGTAATCAAGGTAACCTTCACATGCTTCGTCACTTGCATCGGCCCTCTTCATCTCCCGCAGAAGCCGCGTATGATATATTTGTCAACCTGGATATCAGCATCGTAATGGCAAACATGTTTTTGGTCTCTGGGCCTCTATAACACTCCTTCGGAATAAAGATTGGATAAGGAATGTGTTGGGTGTAACTAAACTGTCTTAACACTCGATCCGGCATATAGGGCTCTTCAATGTTTATACAATGGATGAGCCCCCGATACAATGAAATTTTATGGACCAATGTCGGGTTGGGCTCAAATGGTATCCAATTAACCTGTTAAACACTAAACAGAATCATCTAAAAATCGAAAGAACTAGCAGTAGATGCTTCAATCATATACAACAAATATATTACCTCGTTTGGTTTTAGTGCATCTAGCGCACGCGTGTATGCATCCAAATCATTTTGTGCGACACACTTCTGGGCTATACCAACGTGCTATTTCATTGTAGAAAGCATGCTATTATTCCACGATCTCTTCTTTGGAGGACTGAATGTTGGAAAGTATTTGTATATCCAACTCTAATAAGAAGAAACAGGGAAAAAAATAATAGAAACAGTGGACCCCAAAATATAGAATCATTTAAACGAAAGGTAAATGATGTATGCAAACCTGTAGTAAACACAAACAACCTCCAAATTGAGCACTCACTGCCCTAGATGACTTCCCAATCTGGCTACGCCAAGCAAACTGCGCCCCCCCATGAGTACTCACTTACCTTCTTACTATCACGAAGGAAAGGTAAAAAATGCACAGAGACATGGGTTTTCGTCTTGTCCACAAACAGGGTCAGTCCCAATAGTCATAATAAATAACATGAGGTAGCATTCACTTGATCGTATCTACTAGCACATTTTACCTCAAGGCTGGTCAGCTTCACGCATCCAGGCTTATCCATTTTCTCTTCATCTATTCCCAACACAGCTACAACCTCCATCACTAATTTTGCAGTCTTTGTTTTCCTATAAATGACCTTACCCCTAATCGGAATACGTAGTATGTAGGCAATGTCATGCAGTGTTATTGTCATCTCCCCAAATGGCATATGGAATGAATTCATCTTCAGATGCCACCTCTCCACAAAAGCACTGAGCAGGGCAGTGTCAACTCAGGATGTATGCAGTTTACTAACTGAGCCAAACCGGACTCCTCTACAAGCTTTTTCATTTCACCATCTCCTACCCATTTTTTCACGCGATCGGCCCCACTATGACATTTCAATGTGGCCGTTCCTACCAAGTTAAAAATTGTATTCAAACAGATGCTAAACAACAAGCAATCGGCCCCACTAACGCATATTTTTGATGAAATTGGAAATTGTAATAAGGAAGTTGGAAACCAATCACACACTTTTAATTATATATAAAAAAAAAAAAGTTGGAAATTGTAATAAGGTCTCATACTTTCTAGCTAGCCTGATTACTAATTAATCTTTGCCAATGGCTGAAGCGGTTGTTTTGGTTGTACTTAGAACACTTGGTGATTTGTTAGTGAAGGAAGCAGCGTTTCTGTCCGGGGTATTTGAAGAAATTAGCAAAGAGCTGAAGAGAATGCTGTGCTTTCTCAACGATGCATATGCCAAACAGAGCCAGGATGAAACCGTTAAAAACTGGTTAAGGGAAATCAGGAATCTTGCTTACAGAATTGAAGATCTCGTGGAGGCATATGTAATCCAAGCACAAGTTAAGAAATCATCCCGAAAAAAAGGCTTTAAGAAATTTCTTAAGAGGTTTGCTGGGATTTTTGGGGAGATCAGAGCTCCGTATGGCAACTACTTCTGATTCCCATTTTGTTTTCACTTTTATTTTATAATAATTTTTTATCAATTTCAATAACCCTTTTTTACATTTTTCAAACATCTTTTTACATTTCTCTCACACATTTTTACATTTTCAATATAATTTTAATAATTTTAAAATTCAAAACACAGTTCAAAACACTTTTCAAAAGGCATACCATATACATAGGGATTAATGAAAACCATATTGTAGTCCTTAAATGACTAAATTTAGACCAACTCCAATCAAATCCAAAGGGCAATGAACTATATGGGACAGAGAAAATACCATTAATTGAAAATATATGCATATCCCGTCCTCTAAATAATCTCATAAAATATTGTGCCTTGTGTAGGTATAACATTTGATCGAACAAACAACTATCGAGTTGAATTTCATCTTTTCCTATATAATTAAGGCTGTCACTTCGAGGACACCCGATAATTAAGGTTTCATAGTTACTGAAATTGATTATTTATGTTTAAGAAAAAAAAAAAAGAAAGAGAAATTTGATTATTGGTCAAGAAATTATTTATTTTGTTCTGAAATTGCGTAAGATGCGTAAAGCAGGAGTAGGTGACCTCTCTATCTAGTCAAGGAAGAAGGAGTCTAGGATAGTGGCCAAGTCGGTATTAATTATATATGATTTTGAAGGATGTATTAATTAATTAATGAATCAGAACTCAGATTAATGGGGAGATGATGCGTCTCTTTCACAAAAAGTTGACCAATAATTAAAAAAAGAATCACTCTTTACAATTTCATTCAAAATTAATTACTTTAATTGAATAAACATGTTGACAACTTTGGGCAATTCATAGGTGGCCATCGCTGTATTTTATCTTTGATTATGTTTATTACTTAAATAATTATTTTATCTTTATTCTTGAGGTAGATAAAGTCTGGAATTAATTTTGAGGGATGTTTTTTTATTGTGTCCTTTTTTGCAATAAGTTTTTTTATTGAGATATTATAACTACATTTAAGTTTTTTTTAATTTTGTAAACTTATCTATAAACTAACACAATTTTTCATAAATAAATATTCACAATTATCCATAAATGCTCATTTTTATAGATCAGTACTTCCAATCTCTATATCTTACTCTGTCTCGCCAGATTAATTCTGTTCAAAAATGGCTGAAGCTGTTGTCTCGGTTGTTCTTGAAACTCTTCGTGATTTATTGGCTAACGAAGCAAGATTTCTATCCAGGGTGTCTAGTGAAGTTGAAGAAATTAGCAAAGAGCTGAAGCGAATGCTGTGTTTCCTCAAAGATGCAGATGCCAAACAGGGCCAGGACAAAACCGTTAAAAACTGGTTAAGAGAAATCAGGAATCTTTCTTATAGAATTGAAGATATCGTGGAGGCATATGTAATCAAAGCACAAGTTAAGAAATCATCGGGAAAAAGAGGCTTCAAGAAATTTGTTAAGAGATTTACTGGTGCTTTTGGGGAGATCAGATCTCTTCACAGACTTGGGAAAGAGATTGAAAAAGTGAAGAGTGAGATAAGCAACCTTACATCAAGTCTCCAGAGGTATGACATCAGAGCAATTAGTATTAACGGAGGCGAAGGAGAAAGCTCATCTTCAAATCAGAACCAACAATGGGGCCGACAGACTTATGCACATGAAGTTGAAGAGTACTTTGTTGGGATGGAGAATGATGTCAAATCTTTGGTGTCACTGGTCACCGAAGACGATGATAAGGAACACCACCGCATCATTTGTATTTGGGGAATGGGCGGTCTTGGAAAGACAACTCTTGCCAGAAAAGTATATAAACGCGAAGATGTCCAACGGCGCTTTGACCGCTTTGCTTGGACCTGCGTAACTCAACAAGCTCAGATCCAAGTGATTTTACAGGACATCTTGATGCAGCTTCTCCCGGAGAAAAAAGATAGTGTCAAATCCATGGTACAAAGGGAGTTAGTCCGAGAACTTCATGAGGTGCTGATGAAGAGTAAGTGTTTGGTTGTTCTTGATGATATCTGGAAACTGGATGATTGGGAAAGCTTACGTGCTGCATTTCCTAGTAGTACTCAAGGGAGCACTAGTAAACTGTTGATGACTACTCGCACACAAGAACTTGCAAAGCTTGGATTTCTTTACGAGCTTCAAGGCTTGAGTCATATGGAAGGATGGGAGTTGCTTCAGACAATATTGTCCTCAAATACAGGTCCGAATCACTCTTTTTTCCTATTTCAAATTTTTAAATAATACTGTCTTGATCTGTACCGTCCATTTTATAATACTGAAAATAGATTTTTTTAGTCCAACTTATAGGAATACTTAACATATTTCCGTGGGATATATACATGACAGATGCGACCCGCGAGTTTTTTGACCACCCCTAGTTTCACTGGTGTAATTCCACTAGTACATGCGATCATTTACATCTCGGAACATTGACGTTATATAAAATTTCAGGTTCTTATTGTCACCAAAAAGAAAAATAATTAAGGTTCTTACACATATAAACAAATTGTGAGGTTAAAGTAACTTTTTTTCCAACCTAATATGGTTAATTTTTCTTTCTTTTTTTTTAATTTTATTTATCAATCTTTAAGTTATTACTCCTTCGGTTTCAATAAAAAATTTCAGAGATACAGTTATTTTTAAGTTATGAAGTACAAGTCATAACAAACTCTTTATATTGAACCGATGGATGGAGTATTTTTTTTTAAAATTTTTTGTACACCATTTAGTTCGGTGTATATGGTTCATGAAATATAGAAGGTATAAATCATACCAAAGAGTCACCTCCTAGATAGTTTCATTTAACATTGCCTCAGATGAATTATGGGATCAATGATCACTGATTATACGGAAATGCTGATGTTAGAATGGTATTGACTTTCAGATTTCAAAACCAATGCACAGTCATTTAGGGAAATTGGAATGGAATTGGTATCCAAGTGTGGAGGTCTACCACTTGCAATTTGTGTTCTTGGAGGAATTCTAAAAGATAAGAGTTCTTTAGCAGAGTGGAAAATGGTGAACAAACATATAAGTTCATATCTTATTGAGGTGGAAGAGAATGGAGACACAGGTGGAGGATCAGTGGGTCGAGTTTTGTCTTTGAGTTATACTGAATTACCATATCATTTGAAACTGTGCTTCCTCTGTTTTGGAAATTTTAAAGAGGATGAAATCATACAAGCAGAGCAGTTATATTTAATATGGATTGCAGAAGACTTGGTTTTGTCACAACACAAAAGAGATGGAGAATCATTCGTGGAAGTTGCAGGAAGATACTTGAAAGAATTAGGCAACAGGTCTATGGTTCAACTAGAGGTGGATGCATTATCTATAACTGCAGGGATTAGCTCATGTCGCCTTCACGACGTAATGAGGGACTTGTGTTTGCATAAGTGTAGAGAAGAAGAATTCATCAAAGTTATACATCTCCGAAACATAAAGCAGCCCTTGCCTGATTCTTCTTATCCTACTAATAATACTGCTCATAGATTGGTCATCCACATTGATGATGAGGTAGATGCGGTTAGTAGGATCAATGATGCTCGAGAGGATTGGACCCAAACTCGATCTCTGTACCTACGCAGTGGAAGACGCAGTGAAACAGGACGTGATAAACTGCAAGGTATGGTTACGCATGATTTCATGATGCTAAGAAGGCTGACCATTGAAAGTTTTAGATTTTGTCAAGAGCATAAGTTTCCTTTTAAGTTGGGAAACTTGATCCACCTCAGAATGTTAAGTTTTAAGTATTGTGAATTGGATGAATTGCCATCATGTATAGCGGATTTGCCGTTGTTACATACTCTTGATATGCTAGACATAGATGGAATAAGAATCCCAAATGTTCTCTGGAAGATGAAACGACTAAAGCATTTTTATTGTAATTGGGACTTCAAAATAATCGGGGATGAAAAGGTTAGATTACATGGTTTGATGGAGCTGGAGACACTTGGGACATTTGATAATCGCTTTAATGAAATTGCAGATCTTTCAGAATTGGTGAATCTTCGTTATCTCCGGGCTCGAGTGAATAAATCTAGTGACGATCTTTATGCCTTTATGGATTACATTGACAAGAATGGTTCAAAGCTACGCAAGATAAGTCTTCAGATTGAGGGTCTTGATTTCATTACTGGATCAGTGAAAGGATATGACCTTTTGGTAAAAGTTTTAATCTGTGCAAGTCTTGATAAGTTGTTTTTTAAATCCAAATTGGTTGAATTTCCAAGTTATGAACCAGGTTTCCTACCACATCTGACTGTGTTAAGCTTAAATGAAAATAAATTGGAGGAAGACCCAATGGAAACACTAGGGCAGCTTCCTCAATTGCGATCCCTATATTTAGGAAGAGATTCTTATTTGGGGGAATACTTGATTTGTCATGAACAAGGGTTTCCTCAACTTAGATATCTGTATATCGGTGGTCTACCCAATCTAAAGTACTGGAGGGTAGATGAGGGGTCTATGCCTAATCTTTCTACTCTGCAAATCACATATTGTGATTCACTAGTGATGGTTCCATATGGATTGCGATTTACTAAAAGTCTCAAAAGACTAGACCTTTACATGCGTCGGGAAGTTTGTGACAGGGTAAGAGTGGTAGATGGGCACGAGGGAGTTGATTATTACAAAATCCAACATGTTCCTTCAATTTCAGAGATCACAGCTACTTTGCAGTAAGGTAATTTGTAGATATATAGCTCTCATGCATACTGTCTAACTCAAATTTCCTATCTTCAAAAAAGTTATGGTATTAAATTTCACTATTATACTCATTAATTATTATGATCTTTTGCTTGCAGATCACTCATCTTAATTTTGGAAGATGCATAAGCTCGGTCGAACATATATTCCTTGATCCACGCCAATGGAATTTTTCTCTTTTTTTTTTTTGGAATTTGGATGTTATTTGTTATTTTAAAATTTTCAATAAAGTTGCAATTAGTGTTTACATAATTTGAGGATTTTATATTATGGTAGTATTTCCAACCGAGAGCATTTGAATTCCTTATAGCAACTTTAATAGGGAGGAGTGAAATATGTACGTGGTATGTCCATTTATATATTTTATTCAATATTTTGAAAATATATTTTTTAAATAACTTTGATTAAAACAAGTGTGGTTTGTCAAAGCAATTAAAGTAAGGAATAAAAGACAAATATTACTCCCTCCCTTCCATTAGAAGGGTCCAGTTTGAAATATATTTTTTGTTCTATTAGAAGGGTCCAGTTTGAGTTTTTTTACATCTCCTACCCTTACTAATATAATTATGAGTGATCTATAATTAATTCTTACTTTTTAAGTAAGGATATAAATGGAACAAATGGTGACAAATTAAGCATTTTAAGTATTGTACCTTGACATCCATAATAAGTTGTACCTACGTAACAAATGGACCCTTCTAATGGAACGGAGGGAGTAATTTATATTGGTCGGATTTCTCTTGCAATCCTTATTCACTACTTAAGTTCCACCGCTTAAGATTTTCTAATGCACTATCGTGAATTATTTAAAGGTGTAATTCAAACGTACACACACACTTTCTAATCATCGACCTTTTGATGTTAAGACTTTTTACAATAATACCTAATTTAACTCTAAGATAGGATTTTCACCAAATGCTTTAACCTTTTGTCTAATCCACATATTTGGACCTAGGACTTACACAAAACACCGGATATCTTCAAATTAAAATCCCCAATTCACCTTGCATAATTATCTCTTTTCAAGTGTTTAGTGGTTTCTTATATGAGAAAAGATTTGCTAAAAACAAATGAGCTACACTTTAACACAAATACATGAAAATGACACAAAACTATCTTTATGAATATCAAGTTCAAATCCAACTTTTTTGTAAAATTTATTTGGAAGACTTAAATGATGCATAACTGATAGCTTTTCAGTTCGGCATTATTGGTCTTATTTGGAGTGTTTGGAGTATTTATAAGGGCTCCAAAATCATGCTCCAACGACTGGTTACAAATGGTTACATACTATCATTTGATTTTCGAGTCGACACCCGACTCACAACTCTTTCGTTTGCTCATGAAATGTGTCTAACGGAAAGATCATGTCGATCCAGCTTGTGATTCGATACCTCGATCGACACCGCTTTTGAATCCTTGGTTACTCAGGATTCCCATGTAACTGACAAACAGAGAAAATCTACCAAGTTCAAATTAAGGAGAAGATATATATAATATATAATTGTCTTTCTTACTTGATGTTTCCCCTAATTGTGAAAGTGTCCAATTATGTTAATTCTAATCAAATGTCGGTTCTCATAATCCACCAAGATCAGTTGTAATTAATTATGAACATGTTGAATTTTTGGTATTTGTATATTAAGTTTGAAATGAGAAAATAGAAAACTGATAAAATGGTTTATTATTAATTCAAGTTGGATGGTTCTCTTCAAATTCACTTAAAAGTCATAACCTTTAAACTTGAATTGATTCATATATCTTTCAGCATAACTTGTGGAAACCAAAATAAATTGATTCTCTTACAGTTAATATATCAGACCTTTCAGCTGAGTTCGTATTATCAAACAGTTTCAATCCCTTACAAATTTCCGATCTTTCTGAAATGGCTGAAGCTGTTGTCTCGGTTGTACTGGAAACACTTGGTGATTTGTTGGTGGAAGAAGCAAGATTTCTATCTACTCAAGTTGAAGAAATCAGCAAAGAGCTGCAGAGAACGCTGTGCTTCCTCAATGATGCAGATGCCAAACAGAGCAAGGATGTAACCATTAGAAACTGGTTAAGAGAAATCAGGAGCCTTGCTTATAGGATTGAAGATCTTGTGGAGACATATGCAATCCAAGTTGAAGCTAGGAAATCATCGGGAAAAAGGGGCTTCAAGAAATTTCTTAAAAGGTTTGCTGGTATTTTTGGGCTTCACAAACGGGGAACTGAGATTGAGAAAGTCAAAACAGATATAAGCAATCTTACCTCAAGTCTCCAAACGTATGACATCAAAGCCATTGGTAATGATGGAGAAGGAAATATCTCATCATCAAATCAGAATCAACAATGGCTTCGACAGACTTATGCACATGAAGTTGAAGAGTACTTTGTCGGGATGGAGAATGATATCAAATCTCTGGTGTCACTGCTCACAGACGATGACAAGCATCACCGTATGATTTCCATATGGGGAGTGGGCGGCCTCAGAAAGACAACTCTTGCTAG
Organism: Leptodermis oblonga; assembly: GCA_016801395.1. NCBI lineage: Eukaryota > Viridiplantae > Streptophyta > Magnoliopsida > Gentianales > Rubiaceae > Leptodermis > Leptodermis oblonga. The sequence continues at coordinate 42,957,847 of CM028754.1, read as the reverse complement.
AAAGTTATACAAACATCAAGATGCCCAATGCCACTTTGAACGCTTTGCCTGGACCTGCATAACTCAACATGCCCAGATAGAAATGATTTTATGGGACATCTTGATACAGCTTCTTCCGGAGAAAAGGGATGGTGTCAAATCTATGGAACACAGGGAGTTGTTTTCCGAGAGCTTCATCAAGTGCAAACAGAGAGAAAATGTTTGGTTGTTTTGGATGATATCTGGAAATTGGATGATTGGGAAAGTGTATGTTCAGCATTTCCTAGAGTTGAAGGGAATATTGCTCACTACTCGCAACGGAAAAGTTGCAGACAATTTCCCTACGAGCTCAAAGGCTTGATTCAAAATGAAAGCTGGGATTTGCTTCAGAAAATAGCATTATCAACTGAAAGAACAGGTCAGAATCTATGCTCTAGACTCATATTACATTCTCTTAATGTTTGCTCACTTTTGCTAATATAGCTATGTTAAATGCATACAATTGAATGTTGTCTGACAAACTTAGACCAGTAGTGAGGTTAAATGGAAATTAATTCAAGCATTTTTTCGCCTTTAAGTTGAATAATGCACTTAAGTAGAAATAGAATGTTGGTTTACATGTAATAATTCCCCTTAAAGAATTATAGTAAATTATGCAGTGAAAAAAAAGGTTTTTATAAGTCATATGATGAGTTATATAGATAGAAAATGCTCTTGATGTATGTCATCATTCAATTTCAGATATTGAGATTGATCCATGTTTTAAAAATGTTGGTAAAGAACTGGTATCCAAGTGTGAAGGTTTACCACTAGCAATTTCTGTGCTTGGAGGTGTTCTCAAATATAAGAACTCAGAAGCAGATTGGGAAATGGTCAACACACATATAGGTTCATATCTTAATGACACGGAAGGGAATGGAAAGACAGTAAGCCAAGTCTTGTCCTTGAGTTATAATGAGTTGCCATATCATTTGAAACTATGTTTCCATTGTTTAGAAAATTTTAAAGAGGACAAAAAATATATATATGCAAAGTTTGTATATTTAACATGGATTGCAGAAGGCTTAGTTTTGCCAAAACACCGAAAAAACGGAGAAACATTGATGGAGATTGCAGAACGATACTTGAATGAATTAGGCCAGAGGTCTATGGTTGAAATGAAGGTGGGTGAGTAATATCTAACCAAATCATGTCGCCTTCATGACTTAATGAGAGACTTGTGTTTGGAGATATGCAGAGAAGAAGAATTCATGGAAGCTATAGATCTCCAAGATGTAAAGCAGCTTTCCCAAGATTTTTCTTATCTAACAAATAATGTTGCTCGTAGATTAGTCACCTACATTGATGATGAGGTAAATGGGGCTGCTAGAATCAACAATTCTCACAAGGATTGGAAGCAAACTCGATCTCTTTACCTATGCTCAAAGATTTCTTGGAGTTGGAACAAGTATACGATTTGGCCGCATGGTATAGTTGTGCAGAATTTCTCGATGCTGAGAATTCTGAAATTTGAAGGCATTGATTTTGGAAAGTAAAGTTTACCCTTAAAGTTGCATAACTTGATCCAGTTCAGGATCTTAAGTTTCGAGCAATGCAAACTGGATGAATTGCCATCATCTGTACCTACCTTGCCGATGTTACATGCACTTGATTTGCAGGGAATAGATGCTGAAATAGTAATCCCAAATGTTCTTTGGAAAATGACACAACTAAGGCATTTAAATTTAAGTTCAAAACATCAGACCAAAGAAGGAAATCTAAGATTGCTTGGTTTGAGAGATTTGGAGACATTTAGTGGACTTGAAAGTGAGGTAGATGAAATTGCACATCTTTCAGAATGTGGCAATCTTCGAATTCTGGATGCCAATGTGACAGGCGATCCAAATGTTGATGCTTTGATGGAGTACATCAATATACATGGTCAAAATCTACGTCAAACAAAAATTACAGTAAACAGTTGTGATTTCGTTAGTTTATCAGGAAATGGTGTGATCTTCTTAAAGTTATTTTAGTGTGTAAAAGTATTCAATGGTTGACCATTCGTGCAAAGTTGTATGAATTTCCAAGCTATGAACAAGATTCCCTACGAGGTCTAACAAACTTACATCTCTGGAGAAATAGAATGGAGAAAGATTCGATGGAAACATTGGGGCAGCTTCCTCAACTGCGATCCCTGGGATTAGGAAGTGATTCTTATTTGGGGGAATGCTTGGTTTTCCATGAAGAAGGGTTTCCTCAAATTGCGCATTTAGCATTTTATGGATTATTGAATCTAAAGTATTAGAGAGTGGATGAGGGATCTATGCTTAATCTATCCTCTTTGAAAGTTTTGGATTGTAAATCACTAGTCATGATTCCTTATGGATTGCGAGTTGCAAAACATCTCGAAGAATTAGAACTTTGGTGGATGCCTTATTAATTTTGTGAGAAGGTAAGAGTTGTAGATGGCCAAGAAGGAGATGATTATTACAAAATTCTAGAGTTGTAGTGTGTCCATTGCTATGATATATTTTTATGATTTTGTAATAGAACAGTACTCCCTCCGTGGATTCTTCTAATGGAATAGATGGAGTATTTTTTACTTTCCGAAAGAACATTAGTATTTCTGCACCGAAATCGTTACAACAATATTAATTTTACCTCAAAATTACAATTTAACCATTTCTTTTTTTTCTGTAACCTATTCCTATTTTCTTTATTTGCTCAAGTCAATGATCATCAATCACAATGTTATCAGGAACAAATATTTACACAAAATAAAATACAATTTCAATGCACAGTTTTCTTTTCTTTGTTTGCAAGTTCCAATTTTGCAGTTAATAAGTCTAACTAACGAACCATATGTTTATGTCATCTTAGCAGGCACAATTCACTGTAAGCTCCATACCTGGCTTAAAAGTGATGGATTTCTCTATCATACCAGCTCCAGCATAGATATCGTCATCACCAAAATCTGTGCCTGCAATGCTTTGGATTTCTTACACCAGGGACTCCATGAATGCCACTGACCAACAGAGAGAAGACATATTTATCTACCATCCATGGACAAGAAGCGTATAATGCATAATTGTCTCTCTTTGCTCGACTCCTCAGTCCTCATGCATGTTATTAAATGTTTTCCCCTAATTGTGAAAGTTTCTATTTCTGTTCTTCTCATAAACTCTAACCAAATGTTGCTTCTCTCAGTCCACCATTGAATAAGGAAGACAGGAACAAACTACTATCAAATATAGTAATGACGAACACATATATAGTTAAAAGGAAAGAAAGGAAAAAAAAAAAAAAAAAAAAAAAACATGAGGGCAAATGAAAATGCAGCCTCTTGTGTTTAAGCATATCCTTAATCCACCAATCAAGGACTAACGAAGCCAGACACACACACACAACAAAAAGGAAAAAAAAAAAAAAACTATGACCATTTAGGATAAATTGTCACTAGCAAGCAACAGTACCTCATTTGTCCATGAAATCAAAACTCTAAGCCTATTACACAAGTTCAAAACCACAAATTTGGCTTCTTAATTACCATGAAAATCTCCCACCAACCAAAGGATGAAAAAAAAAATTTTAAAAACACGAAGCATCAGATTTAGAGAAAGACTGTACCTTGGTTGTTGATGGTAGTGTGGTTGAGGGATAATCGACAGAGGAGGTTGGTGACAGTGGGAGTCTGAGAATAAGATGAAATGAGGGTTGGGATGGTGATGGTGGAAGAGGCAAAGAATGGGGGGTGACTGCCTACTTTTGGGTAATCATTCCCTCATTTGTATTCCCATTCTCATTACCCCACTTTGATAACCCCAAACCAAACACCCTCTTACACCATCAATCTACAACTGTCAAACATCTTTTTAGGTATTCCAAACATGAGATTGGCAAGTCCATCATACTCTCAACTTCAAGAGATTTGGACACAAGAGAGTTCAGAACCATTTCCCTTCTTATAGATTTTTCAAACCCCCTACAAACTACAAGGGATGTATTGCACACCCAAGGAACCGAAACTGTGTATGCCAGACCGTCACAAAAGCCCTTACTTCCCAGCAATGCATCTCTATAAGCTCTACACACATTGGGGACATACTTCTCCATTGGCAAAACGTGCAAACCCGGAGAAGCAGATGAATAATCACTCAATTCTATATCTGAATGAAGGTTCACGACTACAGTGCCATGATCTGGATGGAGCTGGTTTCCTAGAGCTCTAAGAAATGGGGAATCAGGGTCCCAGAGTTTGTTAGGAAAGATGTCGTCACCGTCATAGGCATCAATGAAAACAATGTCATAAAGGCTAGTGCTCTCAGTGATGAACTTCTCAGCATCTGACTCATGTAAGAGGAGTCTTTCATGAATACCTTTCCACAGTAATTCAGAGATAGGATCAGGTTTTGAGCATGCCCGCTCCCCAGATGTTGTCATGACTGCATATTGCGGGAACCCCATAGCTTCTGTTGAGGCATAAATCACAATGGGGTCAATTTCTACAATGTGGACTACTGCACCTGGATAGATCATACTTCCGAAGTTAGTGCATGACATATGAAGTAACTGTAGGCACAATAAGAAGGCCTAAGGCCCTGTTCATTTCCTTATTTCAAAAACATGTTTTTGGAGTTTTGAATTTTTCACTAATTTCTCATCATTCCCAATACACTTTTTTACTTGTCAACTACACATTTTTATACAATAACACTTTTCACAGACATGAAGATAAGATTTAGTTCAGGTATCCAACCTTGAATTTTACTAGCCAAAAACAACGGAATGCTTCCCCCACCATGACCAATGCATAAGATATTCATGATTTTCTTCCCACATATAGCTCCACTGAGATCATAGTTGCAAGATGAGATGGTAGCTAATCCTGCAGATATCATGCTCTTCACATCTGCAAGGAATGTGAAATAGTGACTTCAAAGTAACTATCAACATGAAGCATCCAAGTACTTTAAATGGTAGATAATTACTGCAGATTATCAATCATAAGGACAGGGTACAACCAACAGAAAAAGCAAAATAGTAAAAATAAATTACAAAGAAAGAATGCGTCAGTAGCAAGAAAATCCTTTTTCAGGATATATTGGTACTGATTTCATTCTGGTCTGTATTGTCATGATGCAAAAGTTGATGTTTCTAATAGGCAAAATCGAAGTAACAATGGTTCTCAAGCAGACAATTGCAGCAAAGGCAGGAACTTTTCATCCTTCATAAAAAAACCATAAATAGTTTTGAGTAAATTTTGTCATGAAGTATAGGCTGTATAGTTCCCAACAAAAGCAATGAAAAGAGGAATTTACATGGAACAGCTAGACAATGTGGCTGCTGCATAAGGATTAGAGAAGCAGGATCAGACTCCCCATAAGCAGCCATTACTTTGACAGTGCTCTGTCGAGTAAGATGTTAAAATGAAGAGTTCGCCATTGGTAACCAATAATCCTGAATCCTTTGTGCCCATTAGCAGGATTTCTCTCAGCATACCTTTGCTGAAGCCAACTCTCTGCAGCATGCCAGTGTGCTTTTTCCTACATCAAATTCGAAAGACTTCAGCACTAATGGCTAGTAACAAATCTACAAATACTCCACTTTCAGAAGAAATGCCAAAACTTTCAGTACCCTTTTTTCCACCCGATTATCAAAGATGAACAATAGGAAGTGGGACCCTTATATTTGGCCACTACAAGCTGTTCAAGGCAGACAAACCCAAAAATACACACAGACGATTCTACAATTTAGATGTGTTCAACTGAATAAAAAAAAAAGCAATTTTTTAATTATAAAAATAAATAAATAAATAATTAAAACCCAGATTCGTAGTATTACACAGGTAAGGGGGGGGAGAGGAAACCACACAATGAAAGCAATCCAAATAAATAAATGAAGAAATAATGACAAGGGAGTGGAGACTGAACTGGTCTAGAAGAAGGGTAAGCTCGCACTGAAACGGTGCCGTTTCCCTTGTCTGAAATTGCTCGAAAAACTGCTTGAGCATTTGATCCGTCGTCGGTTCCCCACCACTCTGAGGAGTACAGCCAGTCGCCTTCATCTGAAACACGACGATGCCTCGCTGTAGAATACCGGCGAAGATTGGAAATTAATCCCAAATTTCTTGCTTTCTTTGTCATTGATCGGAAAGGGATTTGAAGGAAAATTTTCCTACGAGCAAAATAAACTTAAAAGTTAAAACCCTCCAAAAACCCTAGAGAAGAGAAAGCTGTGGTTTTTGGCTCAGTTCGTCAACCCCGCGGTTGTTTGATTTGAACTTTGAAAAGAGTTAAGGCGCTAATTTAACGACAGTATATTTCACCACAAAATCAGAATCGGTGACAAATTGCAGCACTTTCAGCGATGAATACCATATGTCAACGCCCTTACAGAAAAAACAAAGCAATGTCAACAATCATTAAATAAAGAGTAATAAAACACTTGGAAGATTTCCTTCTTTTTTTAGTAATTAATGTTAGATCATAGAATCGTATTTTGCTACTATTAAATTTACTAAAAATTAATTAAATTAATATTTCCATGTCACATATAAAGAAGGTTATTTGTAAGCGATACAATTTTGTGTGGGTAGTAATGCATTATTTAATAATTTATCCGTCTCATTTAAATAGTTCAATTTATATTATTAAAAATATAGTTCGTTATAGGCCATACGCATATTAGTATAAATTATAAGAGAATAAATATATGACTTTTTTATTAAGGAAAAAAAAGTATTTAAATAATACTATTTTAATGAGATGGAATGAGTGTTATTTTTTCCATCTTGTCATTAACTAATGAAATTTTTACACTATTTATTTTGATTAGCGAGATATTTCGTAGTTTCGTCAATATTGAGAGAGTTTATGTAATTGACAACAACTTGTACCTGATCTATCAGACAGTTTTAATTATGCACATATTGATTTTAGCTTTAAAAATATTGTCGGTATATTATAGAACAGGCGTATTAACTTTAACGTCTGATGTATCGTGGTATGAGCTAACTAATGAATATCAAATTCATTAAGTTTAGGGCCTGTTCTTTTTGTTTCGTTTTGAAAACGGTTTTGATTTCAACAGTAAATCTAATATATTTTAATCATATTCCATCATTTTCAATACAACTTTTTACTATTCAGCATCTACTTTTTACATTTTCAATACACTTTTTACATTATAAAACTATTTTCCAAAACTTGTTTTCAAAACCGTTTTCGCGTTAAAAAAGAACCGGCCCTTAGTCTACGTATCAACAAGTTTAGTTTCTAAAGACAAAACAACACAATGAATACAGATTTTTAAATAAAAAAAAATCCCACCGCAGATTGAAGGGTATCTTAGAAGCACAGTTGCCGGGAGCCCAGTCCCACACGCAGTGTTTTTGCACTTTTGAGAGAGAACACGTGCAAAACAGGTGAGTTGACCATACCCACAGCCGGCGGTGAAACGCATCCTTTCTTCTTCCACAACGGTCGTCATCATCAATGGCATTAAACTTTCCTTAAAGTGCGTTGTCATCACTGATCAGAGGTCCCCCAGTCCCCAGTTCCAAAACCCACAAGTGTTGAATTTTGAATTTTTAGCTTTGCGATTTGCATTTCTCACAAACAACAAAAGATTTTTTGTCTTTTGACTTTTGTTCCCTTCCTGGAATCCTCCTTTTGTTTTTTTTTTTTTTTTCGCAGCTCTGCATTTTTGGATTTTCTTATACTTTTGTTCTTGGTCATTCGTTTCACCACCGTAGTCTGGGTGTTCCTGGTTGTTTTCTTCTATTCTCAAGAATCTTGTTGAAAAGTGGAAACCCATTCAATATCATCAATCGTGGAGCATCTGCGAGCAAAATAACAAGTGGGGTTTTTTTTATTTTTTTGGTTTCTTGAGTCAAAGTTGTGTTTTTTCTGTTTGTGTTCTTGGGTTTTGTTGTGAATTTCAAAAGGGTGTTTTTGTTTGAATGTTTTCAGTGTATCCTAGAGTTAAGGTGAGGGATCAAGAAGAATACGATGATCAATTTGAATTTGGGAAGAGGTCTTCGCAGTCTTTGAAGGTCCCTGAGTTCTTGTCTTCAAATGAGTTATCTTCTCCAGGTTGACCTTTCTAATCTAGCTGTTGTTCTTCCTTATTTTGATGCTTTTCTCTTCTCTTCTTGCTTTGATTTCACTTATGTTCCTCAGTTTTCCTTTTCATGTTGTTTTTATTCTTTTCTGAATTTAAGTCTTATGCTTCAGTTAGGTTCTTGATCTGTTGGTTTATTGCTTTTCCCTGATAATTCAAATGCATATTACCAAAATGTTTGAATATTTTGTGAAAAAATAGTAATGTTTGGTTGATTGAATCTTGTTCTTTGTATTTTTCTTGTGGATTGAAAGCAACTATAGAAAATGACATGTTTGTTTAAATATAAATGAAACAATGCGTTTTGACCATACACAATGATGAAATATGATTCATATTGCTGACTCCACGTGGTAGGATAGAAGCGTTGTTCTTCTTCTTCTTGAATCATCTTTTATGACTGTCAATTACCTGAACATTGACAAATTTCATTGATTGTAGACAATTCCCCTACATCAGTTGTGAGAGTGCCTCAATCAGATCGTTTCAATCCAGGTAGCTCTTCTTATAAGTTTCATTCTTTAGCCTCTGTTCTTTTCATTGCATACCTTTTTATAGTTCTCGTATCGATTATGTCTGTCCTCTCTGTTGATCTAAAGGAGCAGTGCACAACAGGCAACGAAAGATCCTGGAAGAAAATAGCGCAAGTATCAGAGCTAGTCCGGTTTTAAGACCACGCGCCGTCTTGTCCAGTCCAGGTGCTTCCTCATTCTCAGGCCGTCTTGTGCAGTCCATAAATATATGACTTTCTGTGAAAATGAGTAGATAAAGTTCCATTTTATGTGAAAATGCCCTCAAACTTTTGGAAATCATAACTTCTGAAGAATAACTGTTGTAACATAGCAGGTTCCGCCACTAAATTCAACTGTAACAGGGATACATTTCCTGTAGTTCTGAGAAAATGTGGAAAGGTAAAAGGGGATATTTTGGCTTGAAATCTTTGCTTTTTTCCAAGTGGCGCTGAAATTAGAGTTTCAGCATCTATTCTTGTCTGTGTTGAGTTTTTATTGGTTTAGGCTTGCTGGAACTGAAATAACTTGCTGTTGTTCTTCAGATAATGATTAATTACTTGGAAGCAAAAACAAGGCCAGGGGAGGATCACTTTCTAGCACAAAAAAGGATAGTTCTTTTTCAAATCGACACACAAAGTGTAAGGTTATCCCCAGACTGGTTGCTGCTGCTGCTGATGTTCCTGTTATTGCAAGAAGAGAACTCAAAGAAGTGGCTGTGAGTAGAAATGTTCTTCAAAGTAGACAAAGGACAGTTACAACTGCTGATCCAAGCCAGAAAGCGAATATCTGGAAAGGAAGCGCGAAACCATTGCCGGATAGACTGCTCAGTAATTCGCCAATGATAAAATGACAGCCTTTTGAGTAGCCATCTTATAGATTGGTGGTTCTTTTTTGCAAATGCCAAATGTGCTGCAATCCCACATTGAAGAGAAGTTAGAGCTAATGTATTCTAGGTTGAGCTTGTTAACATATAAGCCTATGTGAGGAGCATTTATATTACTCTTTGAACAGAAGAATTGCATAGTTATTGACCAAAAGAATCATTTCAATTCCTACTCTTGTCATTAAGGTTTAAAACATACAATTTTTCAGACTAATCTATGCTATAGAGGTTAATCAAAACTATCGAAAAGACTTCCATCAAGAATTCAGAATCGCGGTCTAGATTTGTTCGGGTTTAGAGCAGAACATCCTTCAATTTGCACTCCTTGTGTTGCTCTTTTACTGGTTTCTTTAGAACACAAGTAAGAGAGTGATTGCAGCCATGAAACCAAGGTTGGTTTCCTAGTAACATCATCAGATTCAGTAACATGTTGAAACAATTGATTGAGGATCACATTCTGTTCCTCTTTAGGCAGTTGGACAACCAACTGAGCTAATTGCTTCATTAAACTTGGTAGAACCTGAGAAAAAAAACACAGTTCCCTCAGTCCAATTTCCCCAACAAAGCCGACTCAAGAAAGAACAATGAATCCTTAAGAGGCAAAAAAGAGGGCTAGATACAAAGATCAGCACCAACTTACCTGCACGTCAACTAAGGAAAGAAGCCGGACAAGCAATTCGAAGAGTTTCTTACAAGGTTCCCAGCCTCCTTCCTTACTCTTCATGAAATCAGCCCCGTCTGCATAGACCCCACTACACATGCTGCTGGCTTTCTGAACTATACTGTGGATACAATAAAATATTGATGGACTACCAGCAGGAAGATTTCTAACCACTGCGACGACACCAGAAGCCATTCCTTCAAAAGGGGTAATCCCAGGATATCCCTGTATTAGCAATTTGAAATTAGTTCACTCAACTTAAAATTGTAAAATGTAGAAAAGAACAGCTAACAGTACCTCAAAAGATCTCTCCATGTAATAGAAAACAAGTTGCTCCTTCAATGAAGCTCTGTCATCCTGGTTAGGATCCTTGCCAGAAGATATGAATGCAACAAATATAGAATGTGAAGCTCTTGCCACTTTCACATTTGTATGTCCCATATATCTAATCACGAAAATTAAGGAATCAATGACATTCACCGTAATCAGTTATTGAATTAGCAATCCCCAGTTAGCATTTCACAAAATTAACTTATAGTAGGATACAGGAACATAGTTGGAGCCACCACCTTCCTGAACACAGAGGTTGGTACATGCTCAATGCAAGTTGGGATAACCCGCATGTAAAATAAGATCCGAGCTGTCTGCACGGCATCAGTTGACCATTTGTAATCCTGTTTATGCCCTACAAAATAAAAGTCATCCAGTTATGAGCCAAACACATACTGATAGTTAAAGGAGATTCATAAAGCAGATACAAGACCATGTACTTGTCAAGTCATTGTAAGACGGCATGGATTCTACAAAGGATATGCACGCTGATTCATTCTCCTGAACTCTTACTACTGCTGCTCTGATTGTCTCCATATACTCAGGCAAACGTATCCTCCGGAAATATTCCATACAAGAAAAAGAGACCAATACCTTAACTGAAACTGTCAAGTCAGAATTGTGGTTAAGATCAGGGCTTAACCTGTATTTCGTAACTGCCAGTGCAAAAAGTACAACCATAAGAAAAGCAGATTCAGAAATTTTCTCCAAATCCTCAAGTAGCCCAATCTTGATATCTTGAAGTACCAAAGCAACATCTCGATGCTGAAAGTAGATGTCCTGACAATATTCCCAGATGAGATTCTCTATAATATTCTTGCTTTCATCTTCAGCTGCAATGTATTGATTGCAAAAAACTCCAGTTATTGCTCCTGCTTCCTTAAAACTGGTACTGGCCAAATGTTCTTTAATCTCAGAAAGCAACTGACCCTGAAAAGTGTGAGTAGGTGAGGCAAGTATCTGCTTATAGATGCGCCGTAAAGGAAAAACTTCACCCAATAAAGCAAAAGCAAGGCATAAAGCCAGCGGAGCAGAATATGAAATAGAACCACATCGAGCTGCAGCTAAGGAGATACATTGTAGGAGAAGACTATCTCTCGATTCAATGGCTAAATAGTTAACACTTCTAATTCTAGATACCAATCGTCCTGCTACTGTTTTGATCAGTTTCTCAGCTGAATTTCTCAAATCCAACAAAGTATTTGGTCCAGATTTATTGATAAACCTCAGCACACCAGCTGCTGCCATAGGCAAAGCAAATAAAGAATAAGATGGCTTGCTGTAACCTAACATCTCACTTTGGAAGAGATATACTTTATCAGTAGAATGCGAACTTGTGCAATTAGAAAGAACCCATTCAATCAAATGCAGAATCAGGAGTCCATGAGGAATACTACAACCAGGACCATCTTTTTTCTCCCAAATCTCAAACAGGAAATCTAAGACTCTAACAAAATAAACCTTCCCAGATGAAGACAAAGCATAACCAATGCCTGCAAGAACCCTCGGCAAAGCTTCTTCAGACAAGCCAATCAACCAATATTCTTCTTCAAGTAGCTTGCAAAGCAACTCCAAGCAGACAGTTTTGGATTTTTCAGATACAGATGGCATGAAAGAAATAGCTCCCAGAAGGAGAACTCCTTCGGAAAACAAAATTGAGCTTCTGTTGACACTGAATCTCTCAGAGAAAATATGAAAGAGGACCTCAACCATGGAGTCAATCATCAAAGATGACTGCCTAGATGATTTCCTGACCCAGATGTATAGAAGCCTAAGAAAGAGAGGGTATGACTCCTCCAGAAGAGACACGTTAGATAAAGATAGAATTGACAGTAAGAGCTTAGCATGAGGATCCGCAACATGAAGGACATTCTGAGAGTCACAAAGGATCTTCAAAGACTGCAGATGATGATGATCAAATGACTGTGATTTAAGTGAGTCCCTAAGATCAGTCCATGCTTGGATAATGGCTCTGGATGATGGGGAAGAAGCATTTCTTAATCTGATGCTGTCATCAACACTGTTCTGTACCAACCATTCCTCAAGGAAAATGGCACGACCTTGATTTGCCATCATACTAGTTCCAACTCTAAAACCAAGTTTGACGTATCTTCATGAATGCTCATGCAAAAATTATGAAGTATATATGACTCACACCTACAAGAAGAAAGCACGTATCTGTTAAGATAAGAAAACATAGGACGAAGTACGAAAGTACTGCAAGGAACAAATTACCAGAAGCTAGAATAGTATAACATGTAAACAATCAGGTGCATGACATTTATTAACATAACTGTACGAAATCTCTTTGTATCTGCTTAATGGTTCTGTTGGCAATAATACTAAAACCATAACAGAAAACTCTTCATTATGATGCCTCTATATAATTATACTTGTTTGCATGCCTGGTTACAATACTTCACGAAGGTGTTGAGGAACTTGCACTTTTCCCATACAATTAACACTTCTTTTACCGGAAGAGTCGCATGAAAATAATAATAAACTAAAATATGGTCAGAAATTCCATCTATAGAAGGGCCTACAACTCAAGTGTGGAAACCGAATAATCACTTCCTAAAACAGAACTTCAAAACTGTTCTTGGTTATCCCAGTAAGATGAGGCATAAAACAGCAATTTCACACCATAAACCCGTACTTGTTGCATTAAATTTTCTCCACAATGCAAGCCACTGCATGACACTAAGAAGCAAATAAGAATAGTAAGGATAGAAGAGAATTCTCCAAAGTTCACTTCAACGTTCAAATGTGAAAATTAAAGGCTGAAAGCAAGTAAATTGACATGAAACAAAAAAGTGCCAGTTTGATCCACTTCTAAAACCGGCAATAATCATCAAAGCATGATAAAACCTGCAGAAGTCTAAACAAGGGCAAACTAAAGGATACTGATAGATGTTGATTTGAAAAGGTAGTTCAACTGCAATCGCTGATAAACTACTTCCTCTCCAGTCAAATCAAACGAATGAAAGATTACAACTTTCTTTTTCCAGAACTCAATCTTCACCCTTTACAATTATTCCTTTCAACACAGTAAGGGAGGTGTACACAAATTAGCAAGCTGTAAAAGATGCAGAAATGAAAATATTCCAAAATTAAAAACTGGGTTCAAACGTTAAAGTTCTAGTCAGCGCACTGTAACACGTAAAAATTTTTAGAATTCCAGCTTCAAGATGAAAATTTGATCAATATAGTAAGTAAATATGCAAGCTTGAAGAATTCAAGCTTAAAACCAAAACCGAAGGTGGGACTTACTGAAGGTCATAGCCTCCGGCCACTGTACCGCGCAAAGGACGATGGCAAGCTAGCTGGGCCCGTCCAGGATCGATTCCGGGTCGTTCGTTCTTACCCAAATAAGGTTTGCTGTTGGTGAGGCAACCAAGTTCACAACTCCCGAAAACTGTTAAGTGGACGGTACCTTTATGATTTAGAGGGGACGGAAAGAAGAAGGAAAAAAAAAGGATTAAATTACATTTACCTCCCTAGAGGTTTGTGGAAATTACCAAAACTCATGTGGTCTCATAAAACTATCAAAATTTCCTATGGTTTCATGAAACTAACAAAAGACCCCATTATCCGGGTAAAAATATAACAATTATCCCTTTCTAATTTCGTAATATTTCATTTTTCCCTTCGTGAATCAAAAAACTGAACTTAAAACTCCATTTTTTTTTTTGTAATTAGGCAAATCAGTGTTCTATCATACCGTATGACAGTTTAATAACTGATACTTTCGCCCTTAAAATATTGGATAATGCAATATTTTTTAAGGAGAAAATAGTGCTTGTTAAACCATTTGACAAGTTGAATACAAGTTTTTGCCAGAATTTGAACGTCTAGGGATACTAGTAGTTTCATAAATCACAGGGAATTTTAATAGTTTTCACAAGCCTCAAGAGAGATAAATGTAATTTATCCCAAAAAAAAAAATGGTTTGAAATGATTTTTGATAAGGAGAGATGTTGCAATAAAAATATAGAATAATGATTAATGTAATAAATTGGTAATAAAGTTACTAATTACATTCTTTAAAAATGTAAAGTAATAAAAAATTGTTTTATATTTTTTCATTCATGTTACATTGTTCATTCTACTAATTTATTGCATAATTTCACTCTAGTAACTATTTAAAATTATACTTCCTCCATCATTGACAAGGAGAAAGATAACTAAGGGGCTCGGATTACGATCCATACCGGACTTTTGCAACCTTCGCCAGCTCCACGGCAAGTTCGGTCTTGTGGTTGAAATTTCAAATTTGCATGCTTATTTTAGGCTATATTCTTTATCATTCATTTTCAGGAAAATCTCTATTTTTTCCTTAAAAAATTTACATGAACAGACACATTTATTTTTTACAAAATTCAAATATAAAAAATTTCGCTCTAATTTTTTACTCATATTTTTCAAAAATAATCATTACACATTTTTTTCCCTCTATCTTAAATAATTCCTAAAGAAGAATTCTCTCTTAAAAAAAAATGTATTTTCTAAACCAAAAAATTTCCCAATTTGGTCACATAATTCTCAGTAAATTCAATGCCATAAACCGTTATCAATCTTATGATTCTTGTATTTCAAGAAGTGAAGAATCCTCAGAAGAAAAAGCTTCGGCACCCAACTCCAAATACACTAAATCCAAAACACAAGCAATACTGAAAAACTCAGGATGCGTCCGATCTCCTGAAAGAAATATGTGACTGCTGTTCCTAGACTCAATCCAACTACATCCAGGTTCCTTCTTCACTCCCTTGTCTTTCATCCGAACCCACATTTTCTTGGCATCTTTCCTTCTCCCGCCAGCCAGGAATATCTCGGCCAACATCATGTACATGCTAGAGTTGGATGGCTCCATTTCCAAAATCCTCTCCCCCGCAATTTCACCCGCCTTTAAGTTCTTGTGCATTCTACATGCTCCAAGCATGGCTCCCCAAACACTAGCGGGCACCTCAACTCCATCGGAGCTCATTTGATCCAAGATGCTCATTGCATAGTCTATAGTCCAAATCTACCCAACAGATCGACTATGCAAGTGTAATGCTCGGTGAGTGGCTGCAAAGAGTACTCGTTTTTCATGGCGCCGAAGAAATTTTTACCTTGTTTCTACCAGCCTGCGTGGCTGCAGGCAGACAGAACGCCAACAAAAGTTATTTGGTTAGGTTTCACTTCAGTTAATCTCATCCTCTCAAACATAACCAAGGCCTTCTCAGCTTTCCCATGGTAAGCTAATCCACAGATTATGGAGTTCCAAGATATGATATCACTGTTGGGCTTTCCCTCATATTTGGAGGAGCCCAAATTAGGCCCATTAGACTGTTTTTTTTAACCCTTTCTTTAGGGATTGGTGTGAAGAGTGTGTGGAGAGGGGGCAGCACAAAAAGAAAGAAGAAAAACCGCAGCATTTTTCCCTGCCAGGACCAGTCAGCCAAAATGGAGATTTCTCAGCGATCAACCGTTGGATTGTCCTGAAACTTTGTCACAGTGTTCACCACACGTAGAGGTATGTTTTGAACGGTGGAGATCTGGTTTTGAGCATTTTAAGTCCGTCTGCTGTGCGTATAACAGAGACGTGAGTTTGGGGAAATCTTTGGTTTATTTGCTATATTGATTCTTATTGTGTTCCAAGATTGTGTTGTATATCTTGATGTTGTTGATGGATGCCTCTAATATCTTGATGTTGTTGATGAATGCCTCTAATCTGAATTAGAGAGAACTCTTGGTTGTACCCATTATTCATTTTAGTGGAGATTAAGTGGCCTAAGGTCCCGTGGATGTTTCCTCCTTGTTAACGGAGGTTTTACCACGCTAAAATTGTTGTGCTGTCAATTTGTTCATTTGTTGCTTGTTTCGTTTTGATCTCTATTTATTTGTTTCCTAAAAGATTCACACAAAGAAGGAGAATATGGTTGATTCCACTGTTTAGAGTTTGTTTAAGTTTGCATTGAAATTGTGGATCTTCCAATAAAGTGGTATCAGAGCTGTGGTTATTATTGTTGAATTTCTTGTGTTGAATAATGGAAGCAAATTTGAGTAAATGATCACTTTGAATGGTTCTAATTATCACACTTGGAAAGGAAAGATGGAAGATCTCCTTTATGTCAAACAGTTTCATTTGCCGGTGTTTGCCTCTGAGAAGCCAGAAAATATGTCTGAAGAAGAATGGACTTTGTTGCATCGACAAGTCTGTGGGTATATAAGGCAGTGGGTAGATGATAATGTTTTGAATCATATTAGTGGGGAAACACATGCACGGTCACTCTGGAGTAAACTTGAGGAGTTGTATGCTCGGAAAACAGGAAATAATAAAATGTTTCTCATAAAGCAGTTGATGGCATTAAGGTATCAAGATGGAACTCCGTTGACAGATCACTTGAATACGTTCCAAGGAATAATCAATCAGTTAGCTGGAATGGGTATCAAGTTTGATGATGAGATTCAGGGGTTATGTTTATTGGGTACGTTGCCGGACTCTTGGGAAACATTCAGAATGTCATTAAGTAACTCAGCTCCAAATGGTGTAATCAACATGGATCTGGCTAAGAGCAGTGTTTTAAATGAAGAAATGAGAAGAAAATCACATGGGTCTTCTCAGCAGTCAGAGATTTTGGTTACAGAAAGAAGAGGGAGAAGTAAAAGCAGAGGTTTCAAGAATAAAGAAAAAGGAAGAAGTAAGTCCAACAGGTTTGCTAATGTTGAGTGTCATCACTGTGGCATGAAAGGACACATCAAGAAATATTGTAGACAGTTGAAGCGGGATAACAAGAAGAAAGACAAAGAACAAGAGGGTGATGTTGGCAAGGAAAATGATCGAGTTGCCACCGCTAGTACAGAAGACTTTCTCGTTGTTTATGATGAAGATGTTGTCAATGTTGCATGTCACGAGATCAGTTGGGTTATTGATAGTGGAGCCTCCATTCATGCTACATCTCAAGAGGACTTCTTTACATCCTATATAGCAGGTGATTTTGGGACGGTGAAGTTGGGTAATGATGGTTTGGTTAAAGTCATTGGTATCGGAGATGTGTGTTTGGAGATGAACAATGGCACGAGACTACTTCTTAGAGGGGTAAAGCATATTCCTGAAATTCGTTTGAACTTGATCTCTGCAGGTAAACTTGATGATGAAGGATATTGCAATACCTTTAGTAATGGCCAGTGGAAACTTACTAAAGGTGCTATGGTTGTTGCTCGTGGGAACAAGCATTCCAGTTTGTATATACTGCAGGCAAGACTCTCCAAAGGTGTTATTAATGCTGTGACAGATGAGCTCACTGCGGAATTGTGGCATAAGAGACTTGCTCACATGAGTGAGAAAGGCTTGGCAGTATTGGCTAAAAAGAATCTTCTTTCTGGAATGAATAATGCTCATTTAAGAAGATGTACTCATTGTTTGGCAGGGAAGCAGAATAGAGTTTCTTTCAAGAGTTCCCCACCTTCAAGAAAACAAGACATACTTGATTTGGTACATTCAAATGTATGTGGTCCTATGAAGACAAGAACCTTGGGTGGTGCCAGCTATTTTGTGACCTTCATAGATGATTGTTCAAGAAAGTTATGGGTGTACACTTTGAAGAGCAAAGATCAGGTATTAGATGTGTTTAAACAATTTCAAGCCTTAGTTGAGAGACAGACTGGGAAGAAATTGCGGTGCATCAGAACAGATAATGGGGGAGAGTATTCAGGTCCTTTTGATGAGTATTGTAGGCGTCAGGGCATTCGACATCAAAAGACACCTCCCAAGACTCCTCAGTTAAATGGGTTGGCTGAGAGAATGAACAGAACATTGGTTGAAAGAGTAAGATGTCTTCTTTCACAGGCTCAGTTGCCGAGATCTTTCTGGGGTGAGGCTTTGAATACAGTTGTATATGTTCTTAATCTCACACCATGTGTTCCTCTTCAGTTTGATGTACCAAACAGAGTTTGGACTGGAAAAGATGTTTCTTATGATCATCTACGCGTTTTTGGTTGCAAGGCATTTGTGCATATACCAAAAGATGAGAGATCTAAGCTCGATGTGAAGACACGACAATGTATCTTCATTGGTTATGGTCTGGATGAATTTGGCTATAGATTTTATGATCCATTTGAAAAGAAACTAGTAAGGAGTCGTGATGTTGTATTCATGGAAGATCAAACTGTACAAGATGTTGAGAAGATAGAAAAAGGAGTCCATCAGTATAGTGATGATTTGATTGACCTAGATCCAGTTCCTTTATCAGTACAGATGGAACAGAATGTTCAAGATGATCAACAGGGTTCAGATGATGCAGATACTTCTATGCAGGCTGAAACAGATCACCAGACTACTGATCAGTTGTCAGAATCAGAAATTCCACTCAGGAGGTCTACCAGAGATCGACGTCCTTCCACACGGTATGATACAGATAAGTATGTGTTATTGACAGATGAGGGGGAACCTCAATGTTATGCAGAAGCGATGGAAGATGGAAACAGGGCTCACTGGGTTGGTGCTATGGAAGATGAGATGCAGTCACTGTATGACAATCACACGTTTGAGCTGGTAAAGTTGCCTAAGGGTAAGAGAGCTCTGAAGAACAAGTGGGTCTACAAGGTGAAGTAAGAAGAACACAGTTCACAACCATGATACAAAGCTAGACTGGTCGTCAAGGGATTCAGTCAGAGAAAAGGTATTGATTTTGATGATATTTTCTCTCCTGTTGTGAAGATGTCTTCCATACGTGTTGTTCTAGGTCTAGCAGCAAGCTTAGATTTAGAAATTGAGCAAATGGATGTGAAAACTGCTTTTCTTCATGGTGAGTTGGAGGAAGAAATTTATATGGAGCAGCCAGAGGGTTTTGAGGCAGAAGGAAAAGAGGATTATGTATGCCGGTTAAAGAAAAGCCTCTACGGGTTGAAGCAAGCACCTAGACAATGGTATAAGAAGTTTGAGTCAGTTATGGGGGAGCATGGTTACAAGAAGACTAATTCTGACCATTGTGTTTTTGTGCAGAAATTCTCTGATGATGATTTTATCATTTTATTGCTCTATGTTGATGACATGTTGATTGTTGGCAAAAATTCTTTAAGGATTGATAATTTGAAGAAGCAGTTGAGTAAGTCCTTTGCCATGAAGGATTTGGGGCCAGCAAAACAAATTCTTGGTATTCGAATTTGTCGAGACAGGAAAGGAAAGAAGTTGTACATGTCACAGGAACGGTACATTAACAAGGTACTTGAAAGGTTCCGTATGGATAAAGCTAAAGTGGTTTCTTCTCCTTTATCTAACCACTTTAAGTTGAGATCGAGTCAAGGCCCTTCAACAGATAAAGAGAAGGAAGATATGAAAAAGGTTCCATATGCCTCAGCAGTAGGAAGCTTAATGTATGCAATGGTGTGTACGAGGCCAGACATAGCTCATGCAGTTGGAGTTGTTAGTCGTTTCCTTTCGAATCCAGGAAGAGAGCATTGGGATGCAGTAAAGTGGATTATGAGATATCTTCGAGGTACTTCCAAGTTAACACTTAGCTTTGGAAGTGGAAAACCAGTGTTAGTTGGATACACTGATTCAGATTTGGCAAGAGATGAAGACTCTCGTAAGTCTACTTCAGGTTATCTAATTACTTTCTCTGGTGGATCAGTCTCTTGGCAGTCAAGATTGCAAAAGTGTGTAGCACTCTCTACAGCAGAGGCAGAGTTTATTGCAGCAACGGAAGCTTGTAAAGAGTTGTTGTGGATGAAGCAGTTCTTGAGAGAACTTGGTTTCAAGCAGCAGAAATATGTATTGTTCTGCGACAATTAGAGTTCTATTCATCTGGCGAAGAACTCGGCGTTTCACTCAAAATCAAAGCATATTGATGTGAGGTATCATTGGATAAGGGATACTCTTAACAATAAGTTACTTGAACTTGAGAAAATCCATACAGATGAGAATGGATCTGACATGTTGACAAAAGCAGTATCAAGGGAAAAACTTGAAGTTTGTTGTTCAATTGCCGGGATGGCGGATCCCTCCACCTAATCGGGAAAGGGGGAGATTTGTTGGGCTTTCCCTCATATTTGGAGGAGCCCAAATTAGGCCTATTAGACTGTTTTTTTTAACCCTTTCTTTAGGGATTGGGTGTGAAGAGTGTGTGAGAGGGGGCAGCACAAAAAGAAAGAAGAAAAACCGCAGCATTTTTCCCTGCCAGGACCAGTTCAGCCAAAACGGAGATTTCTCAGCGATCAACCGTTGGATTGTCCTGAAACTTTGTCACAGTGTTCACCACACGTAGAGGTATGTTTTGAACGGTGGAGATCTGGTTTTGAGCATTTTAAGTCCGTCTGCTGTGCGTATAACAGCGACGTGAGTTTGGGGAAATCTTTGGTTTATTTGCTATATTGATTCTTATTGTGTTCCAAGATTGTGTTGTATATCTTGATGTTGTTGATGGATGCCTCTAATATCTTGATGTTGTTGATGAATGCCTCTAATCTGAATTAGAGAGAACTCTTGGTTGTACCCATTATTCATTATAGTGGAGATTAAGTGGCCTAAGGTCCCGTGGATGTTTCCTCCTTGTTAACGGAGGTTTTACCACGCTAAAATTGTTGTGCTGTCAATTTGTTCATTTGTTGCTTGTTTCGTTTTGATCTCTATTTATTTGTTTCCTAAAAGATTCACACAAAGAAGGAGAATATGGTTGATTCCACTGTTTAGAGTTTGTTTAAGTTTGCATTGAAATTGTGGATCTTCCAATAATCACGGCGTGACATTACAGAGAACTGGGAAATTGCAGATTCTATGCTTCCACATCTGAAGTACATGTTAATGATTGCATTACCTACTGAAGTGAAATCATCAAATCCGGCTTTAACAGCAAGTGCATGAGTCTGCTTACCAA
Source organism: Leptodermis oblonga (assembly GCA_016801395.1). Classification (NCBI taxonomy): domain Eukaryota; kingdom Viridiplantae; phylum Streptophyta; class Magnoliopsida; order Gentianales; family Rubiaceae; genus Leptodermis; species Leptodermis oblonga. The sequence goes on along the minus strand of CM028754.1, from coordinate 42,936,526 downwards.
GATTCAAAGATGCCACATTTGAACATAGTACGAAAACACTTGTAAATGTAGCTTCATCCGGGTTCTGACCTTCTTCCTTCATCCTAATAAACAATCTTGCACTATCTTCAATTAGATCATTTTCTCCCAGAGCAAATATTGTAGCATTCCACGCGGTTGTATCGCGAATGGGCATCAATTCAAAAAGCTTTCTAGCATTCTCGACCTCTCCTAATTCAAAATAACCGATTATCATATTTGTCCATGACACTGCATCATTAAGGCAGTATTTCTCCAGGAATGCATGAGCCTCTCTGACTAATCCATTCCTTATCATACCCAACAGGATTAGATTCCATAGCCTTCCATGTTTCTGAGGCATCTCTCCGAAGAGCTTCATAGTATCAGTTACCCGCCCGGCATTTACCAAGCCACTAATAACTTGACTCCAAGAACTAGGCTCCTTGTTAGGCATTTTATGAAACAAAACTTCTGCAATTTCAACATATCCATTCTCTAAATATCCAACCAGCATAGTCTCCCAAGCTTGAACATCCCTCACCGGCATTTCATCAAAATACCGCCTTGCTTCAACAATGCGCCCCACGCTTAGAAGCCCCTTTATCATAATTGTCCAGGATGCAACATCTGGAACAACAATTTTTGTTATTATGACTGTCCTCTCATCATTCTTGCTCCAGGTATAACATTTCTCCTTTTTATTGTGAAAGGATAGTTTTTTCACCTAAAATTGAAATTTAGTTTATACTTCTAGATTTAGTTTTAAAACGAAAGGTACATGTTTGTTATTAATTAAACATCAAAACATAAGGAGATGCCAAAGGCAACATTAATTAGAATATTTGACAAATTTCAATTCAAGGCATGCATTTTTAATTAATCTTTCAACCAACAATATTAAATCTTGTTTGGATTAACTATGCAGAGGGAAAATGGTGACTTCAGTCCACGCTGGCAAGATTGGCCAGAAAGAGTTTCCGGGAGAATGTTTGCCTACGGATCCGCTCCCATGCTTGGATCAATGTCTCCCTAAGGTCCTAAGAGGCAGTCTTCAAAAATTTGAATGTCCTACCAGAGGAACAAAAAACGACTGTGTCTGTTTTTATCATTGTTAATAGAATACTTTCATAAGCTCATCATGATGCAAGAGATGCATTGTAAATTTGTATGTTCTTATAATTGAATTAATGGAATCAAGCCTATTCAGATTTTTGCACTTTCTTTAATTATTCATCACAATTTAGTATTGCAGGAGTATAATATAGTAAACAAAACATTTTAAATGTGTTCAATATGGCTTAATGAATGAAATAAACACTGGCCCTTCGACAAAGCACGAAGGAAGTCCTAGATGTTGATTATCGATTCGAGATACTAGAAAATGTTTTGCATGAGCTTTATGCGAACACGGATGAGCTTGTTGTAGAGGTGGGGTTCGGGGTTGCCGATAGTAGAGAAGACGGAGAGAGCATAGGAGAGGCCGCCGGAGGGGAAGGGAAGGGAAGAGAGGAGGAAGTGGGAGAGGAGAGAGCTGCAGCGATGGTAATGGTGGCGGATTTGAGCATGGACTTGTTTTAGTTGAGGTAGGGAGGTGGCAGAGCAATACAGTGTAATGGCTTTAAATTTAGGAGGATTCAAATATTTATTTTTTTGGGCCATTGGAATTTAAGAAAATCGCGAGAAAGTCCCAATTTTATTTTTTCATTTCAAAACGATCCTAAAACCCGTTGACTGCAAAGTTGACTAGTGATGACCGGTTTTCACAGGTAAAAAGGACTAAAAATGTCACAAAATGCAAACAAAATGGACCATTTCTGCCACAATGAAACGAAAGGGACTAAAATTGCCATAGGTCCAAACAAAAGGGACTGAAAATGCCATTTTTCCTTATTATTTCAGCAAATAGCAGCAGCCTTGTCCCGCTTGGAAGAGATTCTGGGGTCTAAACATCCCCCCAAAAGTGCAGGATAAACTTCCTCCGGCGAGCCTGCACCAACACATTGCCACCCGCTACAAATCTACAACAAAAGCAATTAAATCGCGGCCAAAAACTCATGTTTTCTTGGCAGTATTCTGGAACAAGAACATCCCGATTCATAATTCACATATAAACTCATTTCCTTTCCCAAAATTGATCTGTTATTGGATGTTGGTGCAGGACCATGAATAGGATCAATATGTGCAGGGGAAACACACTAGGAAATTTTGAAACTGATCTAATTCTTCCTCATCAATTTTTTTTTCTTTTTTTGAGATAAAATTGTTCGACTTGTAGTGAAGAAATGTGTTACAAAGGTTGGATAGTCAGTCCAGTGTTGCAGCTCAACATGGTGTTGATTTACCAAATTTTACTGTGCTATGAGGAACTAAATTTTGCTTCTGTTTATCCATCTGAATTTAATAGGGGTAAAGTTGCTCTGAAATCAGCTATCAAACTTCTGAATTTACTTGTTTGATTCTTGTATGTGCATCACCAATAATGACTTCGACTGTAAAGGCCAAAGAGCAAACAAACTGAACGGCTTCTCTTGCGGCATGAGCTTCCACAGGCATGGGAAATTTAGTTCCCAGAATTTATTTTTTTGGGTTGTTGTGATCCAACCGGTGATTGGCAGTAGAATCCTATTTGACATCTAGTGCGGCACCATTTCCATTTTCGTCAATGCATTAAGGGGATTTGATAATGAGAAATTCAATGGTGTCTCTGGTTCCCGAGAATCAGTGATTTAATATTGAATCTCTTCGTACTTATCTTTGCAAGAAAAGAAACTCTGGAACAGAGGTTCCTGAAACACATAATTCAAAGTTGAACCAATTAATTATGAACAAAAATGTATGGCTGGCAGAAACCTGTCACTTCACTGATATATATTGAAGAGTGAGATGATACAAATTGGGAAGCTTTGAATAAGGGCATACTATTTGCAGGCACCATTTTACTATTCATAGACATATTTTTTCTGTGAATAGTCTATTTTGCCTTTTAAGTATAAACAATGTTGATCAAACAAAATTGTTATTTGCAAGCAAATTTTAATATAAATGACAAAATCCCGCCCAATTTAGGCGGAATTTTTGATCAAAATCCTGCCCAGCTTGGTCAAAATCCTGCAAAATCCCGCCCAAAATTTGGGTGGGATTTGATCAAAATCCCACCCAGGGCTGGGCGGGATTTGGTCAAAATCCCGCCCATGCGGACCAAATCTCGCCCATCCAGTGCGGGATTTTGACTTTGATTTGTATGAATTTTTACTCGTTTTAGTGAATTTTTTTGCTTTTTTTTCTTCAAACAAAACAGCTACACAAGAGTAGCTTGAGGGAGAATATTGCAGGAAATGTTATTTTTAAATACCCAAGGTTATTTTAGACTTTTCACAGAAAAATGTGCCTGTAAATAGTAAAAATATGCCTGTGAATAACAATTCCATTGAATAATTGAGAATTTGGCCTACACTTTCAGATGGATAATTGATTGTTTGTTCTGTATGTAAGGTGCCTGTTAAATATATAGTTTTTGCTACAGTAGATCAGACATGAGTTTTCAACAGAGATAATTCCCTTTGCTGCAAATTTTTGGGGGATGGCAATGTGTTGTTGCGGGCTAGCTAAAGGAAGTATATACTGCACTTTTGGAGGGACGTCAGAATTTCTTCCAAGCCGGACAAGGGCTGCTGCTCGATGATGAAATAATAATTAGGGTAGAAGCCAACTTGGTTAGTAGAAAAGAATAATGTAGTCTTTTGCTAATTAAATATACACTAAAATAATTCTAATGCCTCTAATAATAAATATATAAAAATTACTACTCTTTTAATAATTTTGTTTCTTCTAGCTCCTTTAATAGAAAATTTCCCAATAATATACTATGCGAGTTTACATAGAAGTCCAAGTTTAATTCAAAACCATATTATGTGATTTGTGTGCCTATAAACATGTACAAAAAATTCAATACGTAATACGTTACACGTTGAACTCGATACGCGATACTACAACCATTAAACTCATAACCGCGACGTCAGCCGCTTCACTCAATATGTCAGAAACTAAGGGGGTGTTTGGTTGGTGGGTTTGGCAATGGAACAATGGAATCAAAATTCAAATAATTGGATTTGGGTGAAACCCACCCCCTCTTGGGTTTGGGTTCCCATTCCTTGGCCATTATTATTATTATTATTATCATTTTTTATTTTTTATTTTTATTACTATTATTATTTTTATTTTTATTATTATTATTATTTATTTTTATTACTATTATTATTATTATTATTAGTAGTAGTATTAGTGTTAGTATTAGTATTATTATTATTATTACTATTATTATTATTATTTTTTATTTTTATTACTATTATTTTTATTATTATTTATTATTATTAGTATTTTTAGTATTATTATTACTATTATTATTATTAGTATTATTAATAATAATATTATTATTATTAGTATTAGTATTATTACTATTATTAGTACTATTATTATTATTATTAGTATTAGTACTATTATTATTATTATTATTATTATTATTATTATTATTATTATTATTATTCTTTTCAGGGAAAATTTGGTATTTTAAACAATTTCTAAACCCAAAAATAGAGTAACCAAACAACATTATTGGTAATGATACCTAATCCCAACTTCTTAACCAAACAGCATATTTGGAATGACCAAAGCCATTCCCATTCTACGCTACTATCAAATCCATTCCCATTCTCATTCCCATTTTCATTTCTGGCGATTAGCCAAATGCCCCATAAATTATTTTCTGACACATCTTATATTAAATTCGATAGAAAGAAAGAGGTCCAAGAGAAAAAGCACATATTTTCAAAACATAACTCAAAAGATAAAGGGGAAAAGTGGCAGGAAATTATTAGAGTGGGAAAAGATGACAATTTTCACTCAATTCCAATAGAAAGAAAGAGGTCCCAGGAAAAAAGCTAGCTTTTTGGCTCTTGATGATGAACAGCAAAATAAATTATTTCTATATACTTGTGGCCTCAACCCTCTCATTCAGCATATTATTATTCTACTACAACTTTCAATCTCTCTCATCTGGTTGTCAATTATCTCTTCAAAAATGGCTGAAGCTGTTGTCTCGGTTGTACTGGAAGCACTTGGTGGTTTGTTGGTGGAAGAAGGAAGATTTCTATATGGGGTTCCTAGTGAAGTTGAACAAGTTCGGGGAGAGTTGGAAGAAATGCGGTGCTTGCTTAAAGATGCGGATGCCAAACAATCCAAGGATGAAAGAATTCGTCTCTGCATCAAGAGAATCAGGCGTCTTGCTTACAGGACTGAAAATCTCGTGGAGACATATGTAATCCGAGTTGAAGCTAGGAAATCAAAATCAGGCATCAGGGAATTTCTTAAGAGGTTCGCTTGTATTTTTGGGGAAATCAACTCTCTTCACGAGCTCGGGACTGAGATTGAAAAAGTGAGAAGAGACATAAGCAACACTACAGAAACTCTCCAAAAGTATGAGGTCATTGCTGAAAAAGGAGAAAGCTCATCTTCAAATCAGCACCAACAATGGGACCGACAGACTTATGCACATGAAGTTGAAGATTACTTTGTTGGGATGGAGAATGATATCCAAACTTTGGTGTCACGTATCACAGACGATGGTAAGGAACACCACCCCATAATTTCTGTTTGGGGAATGGGCGGTCTTGGAAAGACAACTCTTGCTAGAAAAGTATACAGACATGGAGATGTCCAACGCTGCTTTGAACACTTTGCTTGGACCTGCGTAACTCAAGAAGCTCAGATCGAAGTGATTTTACGGGACATCTTGATGCAGCTTCTTCCTGAGGAGAAAAAAGATGGTGTCAAATCCATGGAACATAGGGAGTTAGTCCGAGAACTTCATCAGGTGCTGAGGGAGAGTAAGTGTTTGGTGGTTCGTGATGATATCTGGAAAGTGGATGATTGGGAAAGCATCCGTTCTGCATTTCCAATTAGTACTACTGAAGGGAGAACTAAACTATTGCTCACAACTCGAAAAGAAAAAGTTGCAGAGATTGGATTTCCCTACGAGCTCAAGTGCTTGAGTAAAATGGAAGGCTGGGAGCTGCTTCACAAAATAGTGTTCTCAAGGGCAACAACAGGTCAGAATCACTCTATGTCCTATTTCTTATCCTCATAGCTGTTCATATTTTTAGATCTTGTGGATTTTTAATTTTGAAGTTTTTGATTATTTTATTATTTTGGGTACTACTTTAGTATTAGAGAAGTATTATTTTACTGCATATTAATATTTTTATTGGGATAATTCTATATGTAATCATACCAAAAAGGTCATGACCTCCTATCAGTCTAAGCTAGTTTCATTGAACATTCACTATTAGAAATAGGGGTCTTTTACGTCCAACCCTTTACGACGACACGCGAAACTCCTCGTAAATAATAATAAATGACGACGTGTTTACTAATCTGGACGTAAAATTCCTTTTTTAAGTACGACTAAACCCTAATCACGTCGTTAAGGATCTAATTTGGACGTAAAGATGATTTGAGAAATAAAACTTATTAATATTTTATTAATACTAATATTTTTTCCATTAAAAAAAATAAAAATTCTTGTAATTTTTTTTAATCCAACTCACGTGATTACTTCCGCCCCCCCCCCCCCCCCCCTCCTTCCCCCTTCCCCCTTCTCCCTTCCCCTTCACTCACACTCTTTCCGTTGCATTCTTCTCTTCCCTTTACTGAACAAAAATTCGCATTCTTCCTCTTGGAGCTACTTCTCGTCGGAGCTGCGTCTAACCGGAGCTGCGTCTAGCCGGAGCTGCGTCGGAGCTGCGTCAGAGCTACTTCCCGTTTTCTCACTCTCGGCTACTGAAATTCTTAGAAAAATCGCATCCTACCCATCGGATTTGCATCTCACCAGAGTCGGTAAGTTGCCATGCCAGAAATTGTTGAATTTTGTTTACCGAGTTGAAATTCTAGGGCATTACTATTGTTAGTAATCATACCAAAAAGGTATGACCTCCTATCAGTCTAAGCTAGTTTCATTGAACATTGCCTCAGATGGATGAATTCTGTGATGATCATTGAGTTATATGCATGGAAATGCTCATGTTATAAGTATGGTATTGACTTTCAGATTTCAAAACCATTGTAGAGTCTTTTGAGGAAGTTGGAATGGAATTGGTATCCAAGTGTGGAGGTCTACCACTAGCAGTTTGTGTTCTTGGAGGACTTCTGAAAGAAAAGTGTTCTTTAGCGGAGTGGAAAACAGTGAACAGAGATTTAAGTTCATATCTTATCAACGTGGAAGAGAATGGAGAGACGGGTGGAGGAGCAGTAGGTCGAGTTTTGTCTTTGAGTTATAATGAGCTGCCATATCATTTGAAGCTGTGCTTCCTTTGTTTTGGCAATTTTGAAGAGGATGAAAAGATAGAAGCAGAGCATTTATATTTAATATGGATTGCAGAAGACTTGGTTTTGTCACAACACAAAAGAGATGGAGAATCATTCATGGAAGTTGCAGAAAGATACTTGAAAGAATTAGGCAACAGGTCTATGGTTCAACTAGAGGTGGATGAATTATCTATAACTGCAGGGATTCGCTCATGTCGCCTTCACGACGTAATGAGGGACTTGTGTTTGCATAAGTGTAGAGAAGAAGAATTCGTCAAAGTTATACATCTCCGAAACATAAAGCAGCCCTTGCCTGATTCTTCTCATCCTGCTCATAGATTGGTCATCCACATTGATGATGATGAGGTAGATGCGGTTAGTAGGATCAATGATGCTCGAGAGGATTGGACCCAAACTCGATCTCTGTACCTACGCAGTGGAAGACGCAGTGGAACAGGACTTGATAAACAGCAAGGTATGGTTACGCATGATTTCATGATGCTAAGAAGGCTGACCATTGAATGTTTTAGATTTTGTCAAGAGCATAAGTTTCCTTTTAAGTTGGGAAACTTGATCCACCTCAGAATGTTAAGTTTTAAGTATTGTAAATTGGATGAATTGCCATCATGTATAGCAGATTTGCCGTTGTTACATACTCTTGATTTGGATGGCGTAGAAGGAATAAGAATCCCAAATGTTCTCTGGAAGATGAAACGACTAAGGCATTTTTACGTTTGGGACTTCAAAATAATCGGGAATGAAAAAGTTAGATTACATGGTTTGATTGGGCTGGAGAGACTTTGGAAATTTGACAATCGCTTTAATGAAATTGCAGATCTTTCAGAATTGGTGAATCTTCGTTTACTCGGGGTTCGAGTGAATAAATCCAATGACGATCTTTATGCTTTGATGGATTCCATTGACAAGAATGGTACAAAGCTATGCAAGATAAGTCTTGAGATTGAGGGTCTTGATTTCACTATTGGATCAGTGAACGTATATGACCTTTTGGTAAAAGTTTTAATGTGTGCAAGGCTTGATGACTTGGATATTCAATCCAAATTGGTTGAATTTCCAAGTTATGAACCAGGTTTTCTACCACATATCTAACTAGATTAGAGTTATCTAAAAATAAATTGGAGGAAGACCCAATGGAAACACTAGGGCAGCTTCCTCAATTGCGATCCCTATGTTTAGGAAAGGATTCTTATTTGGGGGAATACTTGATTTGTCATGAACAAGGGTTTCCTCAACTTAGATATCTGTTTATCCATGCATTACCCAATCTAAAGTACTGGAGGGTAGATGAGGGGTCTATGCCTAATCTTTCTAGTCTGCACATCAGTTGGCGTGAATCACTAGTGATGGTTCCCTATGGATTGCGATTTATTAAAAGTCTCAAGGTACTATCCCTTTTGAGCATGCCTCAGGAAATTTGTGACAGGGTAAGAGTGGTAGATGGGCACGAGGGAGTTGATTATTACAAAATCCAACATGTTCCTTCAATTGAAATACATTCGCGTGACTAAGAGATCACAGCTACTCTGCAGTAGGTAATTTCCCAGTTTAACTCCTTTTTTTTTTTCAAACCCTCAAAACATTGTTTAAAATCAAACCTTTAAAATCTGATGTAATAATGAGGAAGAAGCCATGATTAGTGACAGAAGCCATAAACCGTGGAAGTTCTACTATCCCAAGCCATGAACAGATGAAATCCAAGCCGCATGCAGGAGCCATGAACAGAGGAAATCCAAGCCGCATGAAGGAGCCATGAACAGAGGAAAAAACGTCCACCCAAAGTTTAATCCTCTACTAATGAATAAAAAAACACAAATCAAACTTAAATACACCAAAATTTAATCTCAATACATGATATATGAAAATGCGATACCTCATATTTCAACAACTAAACTGATAACCTGCAACATATGAGCCGCTTCACTCAATCAATTAGAAGCTTAACTTAATACCAGATACATCTTATGCTATATTAATAATCATGTTTTCAAAATAAAACTACAATACATTATAAACTAAACTTGATACGCATGTCATTTGATCAATACAAGTTTTTAATTGTACAAGAATATTATGTGAGCGGCTTAAGCCTGTAATCCCAGGCCTTATCATTTCAGAGGAGCAAAGCAAACAGCTGGTCGACGACACATTGCAGAAAATAAAGTGGATGGGTGCAGTGGAATCATCTCAAAGATAAAGGGAAAAAGTGGCAGCAAATTATTAAAGTGCGGAATGTCCATTTTAAAGGAGAAAGCTATAGCTTTTTAGCTCTTGATGATGAACAGCAAAATAAATTGGTTCTCTATTTCTATGCCCACTTTTATAGATCAGTACTTCCAATCTCTATCTCTTACTCTGTCTCGCCTGATTAATTACCAATAAATAATCTGTTCAGAAATGGCTGAAGCTGTTGTTTCGGTTGTTCTTGAAACTCTTCGTGATTTGTTGGTTAAAGCAGACAAATTTCTATCTGGGGTGTCTGGTGAAGTTGAAGAAATTTGCAAAGAGCTGAAGCGAATGCTGTGTTTCCTCAAAGATGCAGATGCCAAACAGAGCAAGGACGAAACCGTAAAAAACTGGTTAAGAGAAATCAGGAATCTTGCTTACAGAATTGAAGATATCGTGGAGACGTATGTAATCCAAGCACAAGTTAAGAAATCATCTGGAAAAAGAGGCTTCACAAAATTTCTTAAGAGGTTTTCTGGTATTTTTGGAGAGATCAGATCTCTTCACAAACTTGGGAAAGAGATTGAAAAAGTGAAGAGTGATATAAGCAACCTTACATCAAGTCTCCAGAGGTATGACATCAAAGCCATTGGTAATGGTGGAGAGGGAGAAAGCTCATCATCAAATCAGAATCAACAATGGCTTCGTCAGACTTATGCACATGAAGTGGAAGAGTACTTTGTTGGAATGGAGAATGATATCAAATCTTTGGTGTCACTTATCACCGACGATGATAAGCGCCACCACCGTATAATTTCCATATGGGGAATGGGTGGCCTTGGGAAGACAACTCTGGCTAGAAAGTTATACAAGCATCAAGATGTCAAGCGCTGCTTTGAACGATTTGCTTGGACCTGTGTAACTCAACAAGCTCAGATCGAAGTGATTTTACGAGATATCTTGAAGCAACTTCTTCCTGAGGGAAAGGATGTCAATTCCATGGAAGAAAGGGAGTTAGTTCGCGAGCTTCATCAAGTGCAGACAGAGAGAAAATGTTTGGTTGTTTTGGATGATATCTGGAAAGTGGAAGACTGGGAAAGCTTACGTTCTGCACTTTCAGGTGTTGAAGGGGATACTAAAATATTGCTCACTAGCCGCAATGGAAAAGTTGCAGAAATTGGATTTCCCTACAAACTCAAAGGCTTGACTCAAAGTGAAAGCTGGGAGTTGCTTCAGAAAATAGCATTATCATCTGAAAGAACAGGTCAGAATGGGCTCTGTTTGGTAACCAAACTCAAAACCATATTTTGAGACTCATTTTGATTTTATAATAGTTTTCGTCATTTTCAATAAGCATTTTTACATTTTCAATAAATCTTTTTACATTTTTAACACTCATTTTTACATTCTCAATGTAATTTTAATATTATAAAATCAAAATTAAACTCAAAATCATATTTTGAAACCTCATATTCTAGACTCATGCATGCTCAAGTTATTCATATTATATATGGTCTCTTAAATGGAAATTAATTCAAACATTGCTTCTTGAAGGATTACAACAGATTATACACTGAAAAAATGGTTTTTGATTTGATGAGTTATATGAATGCTCACTTTGTAAGAAATTCATTCTCAGAAATATCTATATTCTAGATTTTACTGTTGCTTAATGTTTGCATAATTTTACTTCTCTAGGTTTAGGGCTTGTTCGTTTTGACGAGATTTGAAAATATGCATGTTTTCAAAACTTGGCTTTTGAAATAATTTTTAACTATGAAAAATGTGTTAAAAATGTGTAGTTGAAAGGTAAAAATGTATATTGAAAATGATGAGAAATTAGTATAATATTCAAAATTCATAAAAATATCCATATTCTAGAGTTTTTCCTCCAATCACTTATAATGTTTCTATAATTTTACTATGTTTAATTACTTATACTGCTCGAATTGAATATTGTTTCTAACAAACTTATACTTCCTCAGCTCTATTAGAAGAGTTCATTTTGACTTAGTACAACTTATTATGAGTATCAACATACAATGTCTAAAATTGTTAATTTGTCATGATTTGTTTCATTCATATCCTTACTTTTAAGTAAGGATTTATTTTAGACCACACATGATTATATTAGTAAAGAAAGGAGGTGTAGAAAAATTAAAAGTGGACTCTTCTAATGGAACAAAAAATATTTTTCAAATTGGACATTTCTAATGGAACGGAGGGAGTACTATACTTTTTATTTTTTATTTTTTTTATAGACTTATACTATACTATACTTCATAGGCATAGGAGTAGTGAGGTAAAAATGAAAAATAATACTCCCTCCGTCCCACTCAAAGAAGCCACTTTGAAATATGTCCAACTTATTATGGATTGTGAAGTACAACACCTAAAATAAGTAATTTATTACCATATTTTTCACTTATATCCTTACTTTAGAAGTATGAGTTAAACCACACATTGTTATATTAGTAAAGGTATGTAATGTATATAAATTCAAAATAAACTTTTTAAATAGGACAAGATTTTGTTTTGAAAGTAGACTCTTTGAGTGGGACAAAGGGAGTATATTTTTAACCACCTTTGGAGAATTGAATAAGCTTAGGTTATGTAAATATGTGTAGAATTGTTTATTTACATGTAATTATATTAGTGACGGAGTCACATTCAACCCTGCTGGAGCAAGTGCCCTATATTTGTAAAATTTACCAAAAAAGATTTGAGAATATTGCCTCACCAACAGTTTTTTTTTTTTTTTAAGGGCAAAATAGAAGCCGAATTAACAGAAACTCAAATAAATTAGAGTGTGCATTTAATTTGAAATTCATTGTATGAATGTTATGTAAGGGTATTTAATTACAAATTTACTAAAAAGATGACTTTTCATATTTTACACAGGCATGTACTATGGCCTAGTAATTGCACTATCATAAGATCAAGTGCATGCCTTTATTTTTTAACTTCTTGTGAGGTTTTGATGTAAAATATTTACTACAATTAATTTTTCTTCAATAAATTTAGCGTTTTAGAAAGTATATTTTTAAACATAATTGACGATATATTTATGTCTCATAGTTTCATTATATAAAAATTAATATTGCTTCTGATTACTCACTAAAAAATAACAAGTTAAGGAAAATGATTGGTAAAACTTTTAAATAATTCTAAGTGGAAAAGTTCAGAAAAAATCTTGAAAATGAAGTTCTTAACACAATTTTCAATAAATTAACACTGGTTTTCAAAATATAAGTAATCTCAAAAATTCTTTGTACTATATTTTATTTTATAATTATTTAAAAAATATGTAGCATGTACTTGTATTGCCCCAAGTAACCTGCGGGGCTTGGCTCCGCAACTGAATTACACCATAAGGCTAGGTCACGTCCAGTAAATCCAGATTGGTTTAAAGTTTACTTGAGGAATTATACTTTATATGTCCCAAATAAAAAGTCTTATTAAATTTCTTTTTTGTTACAATAAAAAAATTAAGTTTCCATTTAGTTACATTACACATTTACACTTATTAATATAATCATTTGTGGTCCACAAGCAACTCTTTCTAAGAAACTAAGGGTATAAGTAGAAAATATGGTGTCAAATTACTTTTAGATGTTGTGCCTTAAAATTCATAATAAGTTGTACATTTTTTAAAGTAAACTCTCGTAATGGGACGGAGAAAGAGTAGCAATTGAGGCAGTGAGAAAAATGTTATTTCAAAAGTCATTTAGAAAATGCTGATGTGGTATGCAATTATTTAATTTCAGATGTCAAGATTGAGCCATGTTTTAACGATGTTGGTAAAGAATTGGTATCCAAGTGTGAAGGTCTACTACTAGCAATTTCTGTGCTTGGAGGTATTCTCAAATATAAGAATTCTTTAACCTATTGGGAGAAGGTGAACACACATATAGGTACGTATCTTAATGGCAATGGAAGGAATGGAACGAAAGTAGGCCGAGTCTTGTCCTTGAGTTACAATGAGCTGCCATATCATTTGAAACTATGCTTCCTTTGTTTGGGAATTCTTAAAGAGGATGAAGGAATAGATGCAGAGCGTTTATATTTAACATGGATTGCAGAAGGCTTAGTTTTGCCAGAAAGAGGAGAAACGTTGATGGAGGTTGCGGAAAGATACTTGAATGAATTAGGCCAGAGATCCATGGTTAAAATCAATGTGGATTACATATATCTAACCACATCATGTAGCCTTCATGACTTGATGAGAGAGTTATGTTTGGAGATATGCCGAGAGGAAGAATTCTTGCAAATTACAAATCTCGAAGATGTGAAGCCGCTCTCCCAGGATTTTTCTTATCCTACAAATAATGCTGCTCGGAGATTAGTCATCTACATTGATAATAAGGTAACTGTGAATAGGTTGCAAGAATCAACAATTCTCAGAAGGATTGGAAGCTGACTAGATCTGTTTACCTAAGCACAAAGCTTGCTTGGAGTTGGGGCAAGTATACGATTTGGCCGGAAGGACTAGCTCTGCAAAGTTTCTCGATGTTGAGAGTGCTGAAATTTGAAAGCTTTGATTTTGGAAAGAAAAGTTTGCCCTTACTGGTTCATAACTCGAGCCATCTCAGGATTTTAAAGTTCGAGCATTGCAAATTGTATGAATTGCCGTCATCTGTAGCTGACTTGCCGCTGCTACACACCCTTGATTTGCAGGGCATTGCTAATGCAGTAATAGTCCAAATGTTCTTTGGAAAATGACACAACTGAGGCATTTACATTTGAATTGGCGCCATCAGACGAACGGAGAAAGACTAAGATTGCATGGTTTGAGAAATTTGGAGACGATTAGGAAACTTAAAAGTGAGGTGGATGAGATTGCGGATATTTCAGAATGTGTGAATCTTCGAATTCTTGAAGCCACGGTGAAAGATGATGCGAATATGCATGCTTTGATGGAATTCATCAACATACACAGTGAAAATCTACGTGAGGTAAAACTTACCATTTTCAACTGTGATTTCATCAGTTCCAAAGAAGGGTATGATCTTCTGGCAAGTATGTTAATGTGTAAAAGTCTTCAATGGTTACAATTAACAATACAAAGTTGATTGAATTTCCAAGTTATGAACAAAATTTCCTACGAGGTCTGACACAGTTAAAGTTCAGTAAAACTGAAATGCAAGAAGACCCAATGGAAACACTGGGGCTCCTTCCGCAGTTGAGGTCCCTTGAATTGAAAATTAATTCTTATTTGGGGCAATACTTGATTTGCCATGAACAAGGGTTTTCTCAACTTCAGCATCCGGTGTTTTGGGGATTATCGAATCTGAAGGATTGGAGAGTGAATGAAGGATCTATGCCTAAACTTTCTAATTTGAAAATTTGGAATTGTAAATCACAGGCCATGATTCCGGATGGATTGCGGTTTGCTAAAGATCTAAAAAACCTATCACTTAGGTGGATGCCTTCTAAATTTCGTGAGAAGGTAAAAGTGATAGATGGCAAAGAAGGAAATGATTATTTCAAAGTTCAACACGTTCCTTCTATTAAAATAATTCAACCTACAAATGAGTGGTAAGGTAGTTCTTTTTTACGGGTTAAAGTTTTGTGTTAGTACTTTCCTATCCTAGCTCTTAAGAGTTGTGATATATTTTTGCATTTTTTATTTGCAGATTAATCGTTATGATCCCTTAGCTATCAATTTGGAAGATTCAGAAGCCCGCAATAATGATCCGAATATGTATGCAGTGGAATTTCGTTTCTACATTTTTTTTTTTTTTTTTTGTGGAGTTTGGGTGTGTAACATTTTTTTTCTTTTAAACTATATTGAAAATAAATCAGTTACATTCCTTGTAACAATATGGACCCCAAAGATCATAAGTCCTCTGGGAGTGTACTAGCTAATAGTTATTTCGAGGATTTTGTAATGGTTCTGTGACTCTGTTTAATTTTCATATAACATATGCTTCTTTTTTCCTTTTCTTTTTTTTTTCCTTCCAATATATGAACCTAGCACATTTTTGTTCGATGCATGCTGGTTCAATTTTGTAAGACAATTCAATTAAAATGTTGATTTAATTTCTAACAATTTAAAATAAGAACAGTTTCTTCTTTCAGAAAGAACATTAGTATTTCTGCACCAAAATTGTTACTACTATCTTAAAATTAAAATTCCAAACATTTCTGTTTTTCTGTAACCTAATCCTATTTCTTTCTTTGCTCCCATCAATGATCATCAATCAACATATTACTGAAAATATTTTCTTTCTTGTATTTTCTAAGTTTCCATTTCGCAATTACAAGTCTAACAAATGAACCATATATGTTATCATAGCACCAACAATTACGTTTTCCATTATATTAGAAAAGTCTACTTTTTATTACTAAAAAATAGTATTACAAAGTTGATTCTTCTAATGGAACAGAAGAAACATTTCTCTATTCAACAATTCCTCAATTACGTTAAGCAAGAATATCCCATGGCAAGTGAAGGAGCAAAAATGTAATATCCAAAATAGAATCTCTATGCAGCTAAATATTTTTATTAAGTACTGAAATATGACATTATTAATTGTCAAAAAAAAAAAAAACTATTGTTAAGAAATGAATCCGGAAACTATGCAGCACTCGGATCTTGCATGGGCTCCACCTGTCTTCATCAATTTCGTTACTTTCCGGAGACAAATGTTCAAGCCTAAAAATATTATTTATTCTGTCCTATTAGTAGAGTATTATAATTTACAACTTACTATATTTAAAATAAGTAATTTGTCACTATTTATTCATTAATGACCGTACTTTTCAAATATGAATTAATTGTGAGCCAAGCATAATTTTATTAATAAATATATGAGCGGTAAAAAAAAATCGAAACTTGACTTTCCTAATTAAACAAAAAAAATATTTTAAAATTTGACTATTCTAATAGAATAAAAGAATTATTAATTATTGACTAGTGATGGAGGACTTGTGACAGTGACTAGGCTTGTTCACCTAGCCCCAATCTCAAATTTATGTTTTAAAATGAAGGTTAAATGTCATAATTGGTTCATTATATTGGGGTATTAGTTTTATTTGATCACTCATCGTGGGTAAATGAGTGTGTTTAATTATTTAGTTTTATTTAAAATCTAAGGGTAAATTTATTTGATTAATTCAACAAACTCTTACATCCTCCTAGAATTTGGAGAGAATAGTATTCTTGATATGTTGGTTGATGGAAGTGTTGACTTTCTTCAAGATTGCTTAAATATTTTGGAGACTCCTCATTGTTTTTGGGTCTATGTGACTTAAGATATCAATGAAAACAGCGTACGAAAAGAAAAGAGAATAGACGCAATAATTTATGTGATTTACCTCACAACCGGGAGATTAGTCAAATTTACTAATAAATGTGGACATATATATGGTTACATATGATATGCCCACTTGCCTGCAGTACGTGTACATGAAAAAAAATGATGACTTTTCTAGCCAAAAAATTTGCTTGCAAAACCAAATTTGCTGCTGTGCACAAATGAATGAGTGTGTGTAGGTGCAACATTTTTGAACTTGGCCACTTCTCCATTAAATCCCAATTAATTGCGATTTATTTCTTCTGAAACCGCGTAAGATTTGCATATCAATAATCAGGATGGTGAGGAAATGGAATCAAATCAAAGATAAAGCGAAGGAAATTACAACTTCAATCTTTTTCCAAAAACAACAATTTCCCCGCAATTCCGATGTGAACACATAAACAGCTCCAAGGGAAAAAAGGTAGCTCTTGGTGATTTCTCAGTGAAAGAAGTAACGTTCCTATCTGAGGTATCTACTCAAGTTGAACAAGTTCGGGGAATGGGCGGTCTAGGAAAAACAACTCTTGCAAGACAAGTGTACAAACATGAGGATGTCCAACGTTGCTTTGAACACTTCGCTTGAACCTGCATAACTCAACAAGCTCAGATCGAAGTGATTTTATGGACCTCTTGAAGCAGCTTCTTCCTGAGGAGAAAAAGGATGGTGTCAAATCAATGGAACCTCGGGAGTTAGTCCGAGAGCTTCATAAAGTGCAGACGGGGAGAAAATGTTTGGTTGTTTTGGATGATATCTGGAAATTGGATGATTGGAAAAGCATACTTGCTGCATTTCCTTTAGCTGAAGGGAACATTAAAGTATTGATGACTACTAGTAAAAGAGAAGTTTCAGAGGCTGGACATCTCTATGAGCTCGACTGCTTGAGTAAAATAGAAGGCTGGGGAGTTGCTTCAGAAAAAAGTGTCCTCAAATGGAAGAACAGGTCAGAATTTCTATGTTCTAATTAAAGTTATTCATATATATATATATATATATATATTACAATTACTTAATGCTTGCACAATTTTACTTTTTTGTGTTTAGAGGTTAAATGGAAATTAAAGAAATTCTCCACCTGTTAATTAAGTTGAATGATCCACTTAAAGTAAATATATATAGAATGTTGGTTCACATGTAATTGTATTAAAAAACTAGGCACTTCCAAACAAATAATTAGCTTGATTTACATTGCCTAGCTCTAAGACAATGAAAAGAATGGTCTTTGATAATATAGAAAATGCTCACGTTGTATGCCACCTTTACTTTCAGATTTTAGGATTGCACCATGTTTTAAGGATGTTGGAATGGAGATGGTATCCAAGTGTGGAGGTCTACCACTAGCAATATCTGTGCTTGGAGGAATTCTCAGAGATAATAATTCTTTAGCAAATTGGGAAATGGTTAACATGAATATAACTTCCTATCTTAACAATATGGATGAGAATGGGGAGTCAACAGTAAACCGAATGTTGTCCTTGGCTTGTCATGAGTTGCCTTATCATTTGAAACTATGCTTCCTGTGTTTGGGTCATCTTAAAGAGGATGAAGATATATATACCCAGAATTTATATTTACTGTGGATTTCAGAAGGCTTAGGGCCTGTTTGGTATTGTGATTCAAGTCGTGTTTTGAAACCACTTTTAACTTTATACTATTAAAAGTGTGTTGGGGATGTAAAAATATGTGTTAAAAATGTAAAAAAGTTTATTGAAAATGTAAAAAGTCTTATTGGAAATGATGAAAAATTATTATAAAATCAAAAGACAGGCCCTTAGTTTTGTCACAACACCAAGGAAATGGAGGCATATTGTTGGAAGTTGCAGTAAGGTAATTGCACGAATTAGTCCGCAGATCTATGGTTCAATTGATTTGCGAAATGTCACTTAAATATTGTATTCTCCATGACTTAATGAGAGACTTGTGTTTGAAGAAGTGCAGAGAAGAGGAATTCATCGAAGTTGTAGATCTTCAAGATGTAAAGCAGTTCAGCCCGGAGTTTACTTATACTACTAGTGTTGCTTATAGATTAGCCATTCACATTCATGATGATGGAAGGGCAGCCACTAGGACTAGGATCAATAGTACTAAAGAGGACTGGAAACAAATTCGATCTCTTCACCTATCCTCATCTTTTTCTGAGCCTCCATTGCAACTTGGCCACAGGTATAGTTATGCAGAATCTCCCAGTGTTGAGAGTGCTAAGATTTAAAAATTTTAATTTTGGAAAGCAAAGTTTACCCTTAGAGTTGAGAAACTTGACCCACCTCAGGATCTTAAGTCTTAGGAAGCGCATATTGGATAAATTGCCATCATCTATAGTTGACTTGCAGCTGTTACGTACCCTTGATTTACGTGGTGTGGATAATGAAATTATAATTCCAAATGTTCTCTGGAAAATGAAACAACTAAGGCATTTACATTTAAATTCAGACCATCGAGCAGACGAAGGAAAACTGAGATTACATGGTTTAAGAGAGTTGGAGACACTCAATGGACTTGGCAGTGACGTGGATGAGATTGTAGATCTTTCAGAAATACTGGTAAATCTTCGAGTTTTTCGTGCCGACGTGAAAGATGATGCAAGTCTTTACGCCTTGATGGAATACATCATCAGGAATGGTCAAAATCTAAGCAAGTTGGACCTTGAAATTTACAATTGTGATATCATTAGTTCAGAAAAAGGGTATGATGTTTTGATAAATATTTTAACGTGTGGAAAGTTGGATGGCTTGCTTATTCAATCAAAGTTGGTTGAATTTACAAGTTATGAACGTGATTTCCTGCGAGGTCTAACTCAGTTATACATCTGTGACAGTGAATTGGAGGAAGACCCAATGGAAACACTGGGACAACTTCCTCAACTGCAATCTCTTACGTTAGCAACAGATTCTTATTTGGGGGAATTCTTGATTTGTCATGAATTACTGTTTCCTCAACTGACGACTTTGATATTGAGTGTCTTACCCAATCTAGAGTATTGGAGGGTGGATGAGGGATCTATGTCTAATCTTTTTTATTTGAAACTCGATGATTGTAAATCACTAGTCATGGTTCCTATGGATTACGTACAGTTTTTTGAAGGTCTCAAATATTTAGAGGTGACGGGTATGTCTACTGAATTTTGTGAGAGAATAAAAGTGAAAGATGGGCAGGAAGGAGTTGATTATTACAAAATTCAACACATACCTTACATTGAAATATATGATGGTGAGTGAAATTCCAGCAAGCTGTAAAAGGTAATACTTTCCTTTCTTATAAATAGACCCTTGCATGCATATATGGCAGAGAATTAATCTAGTGATGTATATATTTGCAGATTACTATGATCACTTGCCTTAAATTGGAAGATTCACAAGCCTCTGGTAATTCTCTGAATGAATGTATGGATGGAGTTTTGTTTTTCTTTTTTGGAACTTAATTAGATATTTGTTATTTTTAAAATGTCAATAAAATAGTTGAATTCCTAGATTTTACAAGCAACTGCTCGAAAGAGTTTTGTACATTTGTTGGAGATGTAAACCATATACTAATGTTTCCTCCGTTTAATTGAAAGAGTTATGTTTGTAATCAACGTTGATATATTACATAAAACAGAGTGATATGTGCAACTGCAATGTATTCAAGAAACGTACATATCCATGATGCACGCATGTAAACCCAGAAAGCTTAAACAGTCACAAAACCAATTAAGCTTCCATTTCGACGAGGGATCGGGCTCTGCCTGCCGCCTTGATCTGGGGTTTCTGGTGAATTTGAAGAAATCAGCAAAGAGCTAAAACGAATGATGTGCTTCCTCAAAGATGCAGATTCCAAACAGAGCAGGGATGAAACCATTAAAAACTAGTTAATAATACCTCATCATCCCCCATAAGTTTTATTTTTTTTGCCCATGCACTTGAAAATACTATAGTCCTTTCACCAAATTTTAAGAAACCATTCTATCATTTTGTTTATCCAATGAGGATTTGACATATAATTGAATAATATAAATGCTAATATGTAGTAGAAAATTTACAAATTATTTATTATCGGTTGAACCTGTCTCAAAATGACGTAATTGCATGGCAAAAAATAAACACAATGCAATTACAAGGACAAAACAAAACACAATGCAATTACATAGCTAAAAAATACAATGCAAGTGCATGGGCAAAAAAAATAAAATATTACTGATTGCATAATCAGTACCATGATGGTTTAAGTCATTTTAACTATTGCACTCTATAGTACCCTAATTTTGGATGCAATGTACACACTAATTTCAAACAATACTAAGTCTATCAAAATGTGAACTATAAAATATTAATTTGTTATTAAGAATTTAGCTTCACTACAATGTTGAAATAGATTCATAACACAAAATATCACGTGATGAGTAAATGATAAGGAAAATTCGTTGTCGATAAAAAGTAAAATATGTTAGTCAATTTTACCATTGTACTCCATGATACATCGTACTAGAGTATTGTACCTTAATTTTGTATATAGAATATACCTCACAGTTTTGAACTAATGTACATCAACTGAAAAATCATAATTTTGAAAATAAGATATTTATTTGCTTAGCTGCTACAACAAAAATATATTTACAAATAGCATGTATGACACAATGATAAAGAAAGAAAATTTTAGTAAAAATGTTAGATGTCCAACCATTTTCCTTATTAGTACATAGTACCGTAATTTTGTATAGGTTGTATCTATCGGCATTTCACCACGTTATACGATGATTAAATTAAACTTCTTATTATCTAACTAAGACATTTATATTTTGGCTTGAATACTAAAAAAGATTAAACACGAATGTTCTCTTGGGAGAACATGGTAGTATGAAAAATATTTTAATATAAGTTATACTTTGAATATTCTCTATAGTAGCATACTTCTGTATACAATGTACCTATCATTTTTAAACTATTAGACCTCAACTTAAAACATCAAAGTATAACTTTTTGATACTTTTATATTTGGGCACACGACAATGATGTTATAGACTAGAAACACACAATATGACATGAGGTAAAAAAAAAATTCATTGTGACTATTGTAAAATAGGTAAGGCATTGTGTCCATTGTACTCGGTGGTACTTCAATTGTATATAGAATGTTTGTATTTAATTTATAATATTATCCCATGACAAAAAAATATTGTTATCTGAATTTGCATTTTAAATAACGTGTTTACGACAATGATTAAACATGTCAAAATAAACTACACGACATGATTAAGTTTGGAAAAAATGTTATAAGTAACAAGTAATTAATTTTGTAAGTTGCTTTAAACATGATATACATTGTACCTTAGTTTGGTATACAATGTCCCTCTCAATTTTGAGCTAATGTACCTCAAGCGAAAAATCATAACGCGTTAAAAGGAAAATATGTGGTTGATTAAATGCAACAACAATAATATATATGACACAATGGCGACGTAAGAAAATTTTATTCAACAGAAAAGTAATTTATCCAGTTATTTTAGATTTATATTCCATTGAACCTTAATTGTAAATAGATTGTACATATTACCTCTTTACCTTGTTATACCAAGTTTAAAAGTAAACTTGTTATCATTTAATAATGAAATTAATTTTTTTGGGTCAAATAATAGGAGGAAATACAAAATTTCAATTATTTATTTTACCAACATAATGACATGACAATTTTATTAGATGAAATATATATATATATATATATAATAGTCTGATATAATTTGGGAAGTGTACTTCATTGTACCTCGATTATGTATAAGCTATACTTATTCATACTAAATAATTGTATATATCTAAAAAAAAATGCAGTAGTTATTTTTTGATTAAACTAATATTTCTAAGTTAGAAGGATTTCAAAACAGATTCAAGTTTAAAACAACGATGACACAGGCTCAAAATAAATTACATGACATGAATATGGTCGAAAATAATCCTATAGGGAAAAATGAATTTTTTTTAAGTCATTTCAAACTTTGTACTTTAATTTTGTACAGAATGTACTTATCAATTTGAACTACTGTACATCAACTGAAAATCAAAGTTTGTTCAAAAGAACATATGTCTTTGCTTGATTGCCACAACAAATGTATATATAAAACTAAATATATGACACAATGATGATGTAAGAAGATTTTAGTAAACAAAATCCAACCAATTTTTGTAAAATGTTATATTGTACCATAATTTTGGTGTACAATGTACCTACCATTTTAAAATTATTATACCATGACCAAGGCATCATTAGTAAAGTTTAAAATTTTATTTTTTAATTTGGCTTAACCACAATTCTAAAATACATACGAAAACACAAAATCTAACATGATAAAGAAATGATGAGAAAAAAATCATTGTATAAATATATATTTTTATTATGCAAGTCATTTTGACCATTGCACTTCAATTGTATACATAATGCAGCTATTAATTGCATAATATTTTCCTTTAATTAAAACAATTATCAATTCATTTTTAAAAATTACAAGTTTAAAACAATGAATGATGACATTTGTTCAAAATAAGTTACATGAAATTAATAAGATCAAAAATAATGTTATAGGGAAAAATAATTTTGCAGGCCATTTCAAACTTTTTACTACATTGCAATTTAATTTTGTATAGAATGTACTTCCCAATTTTGAACTATTGTACATCGACAGGAAGATCACAAGTTTTAAAAAGAACACTTGAGTTCCCTTGACTGCCACAACGAAAGTATCTATGAAAACAACATGTATGACACAATGATGAGATACAAAAAAAAATTTCAACGAAATCCCACGATTTTAAGTATTATATTACATTGTACCACAATTTTGTATACAATGTACCTACTATTTTAAAACTATTATACCACGATCAAGAGGTCACTAGTAAAACTTTAATTTTAAAACTCTTAATTTGACTTAACTACAATGATGAAAATAGATGCAAAAAACCCGAATATAAAATTATAAGAAAAAATCAGTGTAGAAATCTATATTTTTACTATGCACTTCTTTTCGACTATTGTACTTCAAATGTATATATGATGTATCTACTCATCTCATAATATTGTTCATTAACTAAAATAATTATGAGTTAATTTTTTTAAAAAACAAGTTTAGAACAACGATGACATAGGTTCAAAATAAACTACATGACATGAATATGATGAAAAATAATATTTTAGGGAAAAATTAATTTTTTGAGTCATTTCAAACGTTGTACTGCATTGTATTTTAATTTTATATAGAATGTACTTCCCAATTTTGAGCTATTGTACCTTGACTGAAAAATTATAGGTTGCCCAAAAAAAATACTTGTAATTGCTTGCTTTCCAAAACACTAGTATATATGCACACAACATGTATGACATAATGATGAGATAACAACTTTTTTTAAATGAAATCTCACAATTTTAAGTATTATATTACATTGTACCACAATTTTGTATACAATGTACCTCACATTTTAAAACTATTATACCACAACCAAGAAGTCACTAGTATAACTTAAAATTTTTTTTTCTTAATTTGCCTTAAATATATTGATGAAAATAGATGCAAAAACTCCAAATCTAATATGATGAGAAAAAATCAGGGTAGAAATATATATTTTCATTATGCACGTCTTTTTGACCATTGTATTTCAACTGTATATATGATGTATCTACTCATGTCATAATATTGTTCATTAACTAAAATAATTATGAGTTACTTTTTTTAAACAACAAGTTTAGAACAACGATGTCATAGATTCAAAATAAACTACATGACATGGAATACAATGAAAATAATTAATTTTTTGAATCATTTGAAACATTATACGGCATTGTACTTTAATTTTATATAGAATGTACTTCCCAATTTGAGCTATTGTACCTTGACTGAAAAATAATAAGTTGTCCAAAAGAATGCTTGTAATTGCTTACTTTTCACAACACCAGTATATATGCACATAACATATATGACACAATGATGAGACAAATAAATAAATAAATAAATGAAATCCCACGATTTTAAGTATTATATTTCTTTGTACCACAATTTTATACACAATATACCTCACATTTAAAATTATTATACCATGACCAAGAGGTCAACAGTAAAACTTTAATTTTGTCTTTCTTAGTTTGGCTTAACTACAATGATGAATATAGATGCAAAAACTCCCAATCTAAAATGATATGGAAAAATCAGTGTAGAAATATATATATATATATATTCATTATGCACGTCTTTTTTTACCATTGTACTTCAACTGTATATAGGATGTATCTACTAATCTCATAATATTATTCATTAAATAAAATACTTATGAGTTAATTTTTTTAAACAACGAGTTTAAAATAACGACGACATAGGTTCAAAATAAACTACATGACACGAATACGATGAAAAATAATATTTTAGGGAAAAATTAATTTTTTGAATCATTTCAAACTTTGCACAACATTATACTTTAATTTTGTATAGAATGTACTTCCAAATTTTGAGCTATTGTAACTCGACTGAAAAATTATAGGTTGTCCAAAAGAATAACTATAACTGCTTGCATTTCACAACACCAGTATACATGCACAAAACATGTATGACACAATGATTAGATAAAAACTTTATTTTAAAATGAAATCCCACGATTTTAAGTTTTATATTAAATTGTACCACAAATTTGTATTTAATGTATCTGCCATTTTAAAACTATTATACCACAACCAAGAGGTCACTAGTAAATCTTTAATTTTGTCTTTCTTATTTTGGCTTAACTACAATGATGAATATAGATGCAAAAAACCAGAATCTAAAATGATCAGGAAAAATCAGTGTAGAAATATATTTTTTTATTATGCACATCTTTTTGACCATTGTACTTCAACTGTATATAGGATATATCTACTCATCTCATAATATTGTTCATTAACTAAAATAATTATGAGTTAATATTTTTTTAAACAACAGGTTTAGAACAACGACGACATAGGTTCAATATAAACAACCTGACATGAATATGAGGAAAAATAGTAAGGAAAAATTTTAATTTTTTCAGTTATTTCAAACATTGTACTGCATTGTACTTTAATTTTTTATAGAATGTACTTCTCAATTTTGAGCTATTGTACACAACATGTATGACACAATGATGAGACAAATAAATAAATAAATAAACAAAATCCCACGATTTTAAGTATTGTATTTCATTGCACCACAATTTCGTACACAATGTACCTCACATTTAAAATTATTATACCATGACCAAGAGGTCAACAGTAAAACTTTAATTTTGTTTTTCTTAGTTTGGCTTAACTACAATGATAAATATAGATGCAAAAACTCCCAATCTAAAATGATATGGAAAAATCAGTGTTGAAATATATATATATATATATATATATTCATTATGCATGTCTTTTTTTACCATTATACTTCAACTGTATATAGGATGTATCGACTAATCTCATAATATTATTCGTTAACTAAAATATTTATGAGTTAATTTTTTTAAACAACAAGTTTAAAATAACGATGACATAGGTTCAAAATAAACTATATGACACGAATACGATGAAAAATAATATTATAGGGAGAAATTGATTTTTTGAGTCATTTCAAACATTGCACAGCATTGTACTTTAATTTTGTATAGAATGTACTTCCAAATTTTGAGATATTGTAACTCGACTGAAAAATTATAGGTTGTCCAAAAGAATAACTATAACTGATTGCCTTCCACAACACCAGTATACATGCACAAAATATGTATGACACAATGATCAGATAAGAACTTTATTTTGAAACGAAATCCCACGATTTTAAGTTTTATATTAAATTGTATGAATATTTTATATTTAATTAATGTATCTGCCATTTTAAAACTATTATACCATAACCAAGAGGTCACTAGTAAAACTTTAATTTTGCCTTTCTTAGTTTGGCTTAACTACAATGATGAATATAGCTGCAAAAAACCAAAATCTAAAATGATCAGGAAAAATCAGTGTAGAAATATATTTTTTTTATTATGCACATCTTTTTGACCATTGTACTTCAATTGTATATAGGATATATCTACTCATCTCATAATATTGTTCATTAACTAAAATAATTATGAGTTAATTGTTTTTTTAAACAACAAGTTTAGAACAACGACGACATAGGTTCAATATAAACAACCTGACATGAATATAATGAAAAATAGTAAGGGAAAATTTTCATTTTTTCAGTTATTTCAATCATTGTACTACATTGTACTTTAATTTTGTATATAATGTACTTCCCAATTTTGAGCTATTGTACACAACATGTATGACACAATGATGAGGCAAAAAAATAAATAAATAAACGAAATCCTAAAATTTTAAGTACTATATTTCATTGTACCACAATTTCGTACACAATGTACCTCACATTTAAAATTATTATACCATGACCAAGAGGTCAACAGTAAAACTTTAATTTTGTCCTTCTTAGTTTGGCTTAACTACAATGATGAATATAGATGCAAAAACTCCCAATCTAAAATGATAAGGAAAAATCAGTGTAGAAATATATATATATATATATATACATATATATTCATTATGCACATCTTCTTTTTACCATTGCACTTCAACTGTATATAGAATGTATATACTAACCTCATAATATTATTCATTAAGTAAAATACTTATGAGTTCATTTTTTTAAACAACAAGTTTAAAATAACGATGACATAGGTTCAAAATAAACTACATGACATGAATACGATGAAAAATAATATTATAGGGAAAAATTAATTTTTTGAGTCATTTCAAACATTGCACAGCATTGTACTTTAATTTTGTATAGAATGTACTTCCAAATTTTGAGCTATTGTAACTCGACTGAAAAATTATAGGTTGTCCAAAAGAATAACTATAACTGCTTGCCTTCCACAACACCAGTATACATGCACAAAACATGTATGACACAATGATCAGATAAGAACTTTATTTTAAATTGAAATCCCACGATTTTAAGTTTTATATTAAATCGTACCACAATTTTGTATTTAATGTATCTGCCATTTTAAAACTATTATACCACAACCAAGAGGTCACTAGTAAAACTTTAATTTTGTCTTTCTTAATTTGGCTTAACTACAATGAAGAATATTAATGATGCAAAAAACCAGAATATAAAATGATTAGAAAAAATCAGTGTAGAAATATATTTTTTTTATTATGCACATCTTTTTGACCATTGTACTTTAACTGTATATTAGATGTATCTACTCATCTTATAATATTGTTCATTAACAAAAATAATTATGAGTTGATTTTGTTTTAAACAACAAGTTTAGAGCAACGACGACATAGGTTCAATATAAACAACCTGACATTAATATGATGAAAAATAGTAAGGGAAAAATTTAATTTTTTCAGTTATTTCAAACATTGTAGTGCATTGTACTTTAATTTTGTATAGAATGTACTTCCAAATTTTGAGCTATTGTACACAACATGTATGACACAATGATGAGACAAAAATAAATAAATAAACAAAATCCCACGATTTTAAGTATTATATTTCATTGCACCACAATTTTGTACACAATGTACCTCACATTTAAAATTATTATACCATGACCAAGAGGTCAACAGTAAAACTTTAATTTTGTCTTTCTTAGTTTGGCTTAACTACAATGATGAATATAGATGCAAAAACTCCCAATCTAAAATGATAAGGAAAAATCAGTGCAGAAATATATATTTATATATATATATATATATATATATTCATTATGCACGTCTTTTTTTCCCATTGTACTTCAACTGTATATAGGATGTATCTACTCATCTGATAATATTATTCATTAATTAAATTCTTATGAGTTAATTTTTTTAAACAAGTTTAAAATAACGATGACATTGGTTCAAAATAAACTACATGGCATGAATACGATGAAAAATAATATCATAGGGAAAAATTAATTTTTTGAGTCATTTCAAACATTGCACAACATTGTATTTTAATTTTGTATAGAATGTACTTCCAAATTTTGAGCTATTGTAACTCGACTGAAAAATTATTGGTTGTCCAAAAGAACAACTATAACTGCTTGCCTTCCACAACACCAGTATACATGCACAAAACATGTATGACACAATTATTAGATAAGAACTTTATTTTAAAACAAAATCCCACGAATTTAAGTATTATATTACATTGTACCACAATTTTGTATACAATGTATCTATCATTTTAAAACTATTATACCACAACCAAGAAGTCACTAGTAAAACTTTAATTTTGTCTTTCTTAATTTGGCTTAACTACAATGATGAATATAGATGCAAAAAACCAGAATCTAAAATGATCAGGAAAAATCAGTGCAGAAATATATATTTATATATATATATTCATTATGCACGTCTTTTTTTACCATTGTACTTCAACTGTATATAGGAAAAATCAGTGTAGAAATATATATTTTTTTATGCACATTTTTTGACCATTGTACTTCAACTGTATATAGGATGTATCTACTCATCTCATAATATTGTTCATTAACTAAAATAATTATGAATTAATATTTTTTTAAACAACAAGTTTAGAACAACGACGACATAGGTTCAATATAAACAACCTGACTTGAATATGATGAAAAATAGTAAGGGAAAAATTTATGTTTTTCAGTTATTTCAAACATTGTACTGCATTGTACTTTAATTTTGTATAGAATGTACTTCCCAATTTTGAGCTATTGTACCTCGACTGAAAAATTATAAGTTCTCCAAAAGAAATCCTATAATTGCTTGCTTTCCATAACATCAGTATATATGCACACAACATGTATGACACAATGATAAGACAAAGCTTTTTTTTTTTTTTTAAATGAAATCTCACGATTTTAAGTAGGGTGAAATGCACCAAATACCACATAACTATCGATTTTTGCAAAAAACATCACTTTCCTTTAAAAACTCCAATTACACGCACTTTAATTTCAAAACGTGCGCCCAGTACCACTCTGTTAGTCAATTCTATTAAGTGGCTAACATCAGTCAAAAAAAGATAGGGGCAAAATCGTAATTTTACACGTGCGGCATTATTCATCGTCTTCTCCGATGAACAGTTCTGGTACTGTTCATCTTCTCCGATGAACAGTTTTGGCACTATTCATCGGCATTTTTTTCTTCTTCTTCTTCTTCTTCTTCATTTGGGGGGTTTTGTGATTTTTGAAAAAAATACTGGTTTTCGAAAATCATTGTTGATCTTCCAAGCAAGAAATCGTGTTTGTTTAATGAGATAACAAAATCGGAGAACGGAACTTGTTTTTTTTTTTAAAGAAGAAGAACGTAGAAGGCAGTTTTTAAACTAAGTTTCCTCCGCTTTGTTTAGAAAGTTTTTTGGGAAAAGTGTTTTTTTTAAAACAAAACCGGTTGACGGAAGCGGAATATATGATTTTGGTATTGTATTTCCTTCTCTGTTTTGGCTGACAATGAGGATCAGATATTTTTTGGAAACCGTTTTTTGCTTTGGTAAGCCTCAGATTTCTCGAATCTGTTGTAGGTCCAGTGTTTTCAGATCTGGAAAAAAAAAATTTCCTCTGTTTGGCGATGCATCGAAAAGCTTGGAGTTTGTCGTTTCAATCAGAATCAGAAAGCTTGGAGTTTGCCGTTTCAATCGAAATCTAAAAAAAATCTTGGAGTTTTCTTTTCCTTGACGATGGCACCGTTTTGGTTGGACCAGAACAGCGCACTGCCTTGTCTTGATCGCGACCAGATTTGTTCTGGTTTTGAGGCCAAGAAACCACCAGCCACACCTGGACTATGCGGCCAAGTCGCCGCTTCACGACCAGAAGAAATTCCGGCCGTGGCGGTGAGCCATGGAGGGCGCGACCAGCATGGTCTGGTCATCTGACTAGATCTGTGCTTGTCGCTGGAGTTACTGGGGCTTCCATTCACGGCGGTGCTTTGCGTCGCAAGAGAAGCGCACTGGAAAAAGAAGAAGAGGTCACCGGACTGTTCATCGGAGAAGATGAACAGTGCCCATTTTTAAAATTTTTGGGGAAGACGATGAACAGTGCCACAATGTGTGAAATGACAATTTTACCCTGCCTTTCTTTGACTGTTAGCCACTTAAAGGAATTGCTAACACAGTGGTACTTGACGCACGTTTTGAAAGTAAAATGCTTGTAATTGGAGTTTTTAAAGGAAAGTGGTGTTTTTTGCAAAAACCGATAGTTATATGGTATTTGGTGCATTTCACCCTTGTAAGTATTATATTACATTGTACTAGCATTTTGTACACAATGTACCTCACATTTAAAAATTATTATACCATGACTAAGAGGTCAACAGTAAAACTTGAATTTTGTCTTTCTTAATTTAGCTTAACTACAGTGATGAATATACATGCAAAAACCCCTAATATAAAATGATAAGGAAAAATCAGTGTAGAAATATATATAGGGAAAATTCCTATTAAGGATTCAAAATTCTTAAAATGGGTGTAGAGGTTTTATAATTCCTATTAGCAGTGGCGGAACCAAGGCGGGGCAAGCTGGTGCCGACGCCCCGCCTTGCTCCCAGAGCTAAGGTAGTACTATTACTACCCATTACCTCCGCCCCTGGCCGCCGCTGCTGTAAATTGCAGCCCCGCCGTTGCTGGGCTGAGGAAGAAGAAGAAGACCCTTTTCCTTTTACGTTTTGTTTGTTTTAATTTTTTTTTTTAATGCTTAAGTGGAACGACGTCATTCCACTAAAGCATTTTTTTTAACTGCTTAAGTGGAACGACGTCGTTCCACTTAAGCATTTTAAAAAAAAAAGAAAAGAAGGCCCATTAATTTTAACTTGGGTCAAATCCAATTGTACCCAATTAGGCAATTACCTAATCCCACCCCAATTCACACCTTAAATAACAAAATCCTCCCTCCCAAATCCAATTCCATTGCCGTGAGAATTTGCCTTGCTCCAGTCTCCTTCTCGGCTCTCCCTTCTCAAGTCCTCAACTATTGTAAGTTTTATTTTTCTTTTATTTTAGTTTTATCAAATATCAATATTTATATTGTAATAAGTTAATGGTGAGTTATAAATAAATTATAATTATATCATATTTATGAATTATGAATTTATAATTGAATATCTAATAAGAGAATTGTGATTGTAATTTTTGATCAAATAATTTTGAATATGTAATTATTTAATAGTTTGTGTAATGTGAATATTTAGGGTTATGATTTTTTTCTTTCTTGGTATGATTATGGATAAAATTTTAATTTCATAAGTTTGATAAATTATGATAGGTTCTGGATAAAGTTTTGAAACGAGGTATAGAGTTTTCTAAAAACTCTAATGAAGATAAAAGTAAGGAGAAACATTCTCGTGTGGAATTTAACCGGGATGATATTATCACTGACTCAGGCCTACGCAAACCAATTACAGAGTTTGATATTTCTATTAGAGACCAAGTTCGAAAAGAGTATTTGGTTAGAGGCCCTTGTCAACCAATTGGTCATACTTATCCCCGAAAACTATATGGTAGGGATTATAGATGTTTTCAAAGTGCTTGGTTTACTAGATATGCATGGTTGGAGTATAGCGTATCAAAAGATGCAGCATTTTGCTTTTGGTGTTATCTCTTTAAAAAGTCGCACAAAGGATGTAAGCCAGGAGAAGAAGCATTTACTACTGTAGGGATGAGTAATTGGAAAAAGGCCATAGAAATATGTAATACACATGTTGGTAGCCCAAATAGTACTCACAATGATGCAAGAATCCAACTTGAGGGTTTTCAAAATCAAAGACAAAGTGTGTCACATTTGTTACAAGAACATGGGCGTGAGTCAGAGATTGCCTATCGCACTCGTTTAATAGCAAGTTTAGATGTGACCCGATTTTTATTGAAACAAGGGTTGTCTTTCCGTGGACATGATGAGTCACCAACCTCATTAAATAAAGGAAATTTTCTTGAATTTATTGATTGGTATTGTCAGCGAAATAAAGAAGTAGGCAAGACTTTTGAGAATGCCCCTGAAAACAATAAAACGACGTCTCCTAGATCTCAAAAGGAACTATCAAGTGCTTGTGCTGCTACAGTTACAAGTGTCATTCTTAAAGATATAGGAGATGATGTATTTTCTCTTCTAATTGATGAGTCTCGAGACATTTCAGTCAAAGAGCAAATGGGAGTTGTTTTGAGATACGTGAATAGAAATGGACTTGTTATTGAGCGTTTTCTTGCTCTTGTGCATGTGGATGACACTTATTCTGTTACTTTAAAGAAAGGTATTGATAAATTATTTGGAAAACATAAGTTGTCTTTATCAAGATTGAAAGGTCAGGGATATGATGGGGCTTCAAATATGCGAGGTGAGTATAATGGATTACAGGCTCTCATATTCAAGGAAAATTCGTCTGCAAGGTCTGTCCATTGTTTTTCTCACCAACTTCAACTAGTTGTGGTTGAAGTGTGTAAGAACAATCGAGCTGTAGGTGATTTTTTTCAATATGCTACTATGATTGTTAATATTGCTGGAGCTTTGTGTAAAAGAAAAGACAAGCTTAGGCAACTTGAGCATGGAGACTTGTGAACGGTTTGGAGAAAGGAGACATTGCTAGTGACAAAGGAAGAAATCAAGAACTTAGTTTGAAACGTCCAGGGGACACTCGTTGGGGATCACATTACATGACTATTATCCGTGAGATGTCTATGTGGCCTTCCGTATTAAAAGTGCTTGAAAATGTGCATGATAATGGTGCTAATAATGATAACAGTAGCATGGTTGCAAGTTTGATTGATAAGATGGAGAGTTACTCATTTGTGTTTGTGATGCATTTGATGAAATTTTTATTAGGAATCACAAATGAGTTGTCACTTGTCTTACAACAAAAGGATCAAAACATTCTTCTTGCTGTTAACTTAATCAATACAATGAAAGCTCAGCTACAAAAATTTAGAGAGGTGGGATGGGATGAACTTTTGCATGAAACCAACACATTTTGTGGTAATCACATGATCCCAATACCAAACATGGATGAAAACATGATTACTCGTGGTCGTAGCAGGCGGTGCGGGCAAATGATTACTCATTCCCATCATTATCGTGTTGAAATTTTCTTAGAGGTATGTCTACTAAATATATTATTTCAATATTTTCTGTGTAATAGTGTTTTTGTTATTTATTCTTTTATTGTTTGCAATGTTAGGTTCTTGATAGAATGGTTAAAGAGATGAATAGACGTTTTAAGGAATCATATACGGAGTTGCTTATTTGCATTGGATGTCTGACCCAAAGAATTCTTTCTCTCGATTTGACGTTGGTAAGCTACTCCGACTTGCTGAACTTTATCCAGGTGACTTTTCAGGAGCTGATCACCTTCAGGGGCAACTTATGAGTTACATTACGAGTGTGAAAGATGATGATGAATATTCTATGCTTGAAAATTTGGGAGATCTTGCAAAAAAGATGGTCGAAACTAGGAGGAGTGTCATTTTTCCATTGGTATATCGTCTAATCAAGTTAGCATTGGTTTTACCTGTTGTAACTGCTTCTGTTGAAAGGGTTTTCTCTTCAATGAAAATTATCAAGACAGATTTGCATAATAGAATGGGAGATGAGTGGATGAATGATTGTTTGGTAGCATATATTGAGAAGGAGATTTTTGCTAAGATTGAAAATGAAGAAATTTTGCAACATTTTCAAGCTATTAGAGAACGCATAACACAATTATCTCGTCTTACTGCCGTGCCGGTACTAGTTGTTCAGGCATCAAGAAATAGTGGTTTTACTAGTATGTATTAATTTTCTTTCATTTTTAACATGAAGAATTTTTGTTTTTTTTTTTTTTTTGCACAGATATCATTATGGTTGTTTGATACTTTAGTAGTAATACTATGTACCTTATTTAATGACATTGGAAATTTTCTTTTTTTTTTTTTACTAAAGTCGCCCTTACGGATATTTTGTTCTGCGTTCGCCGCTGCTTATTAGGGGCATGAAATTATGTTTTATGTTGTAATTATTTTTTAAACGACCTTCTTAACCTTATTAAATATAGGTTAATTTACCTTTTCTTCTTGCCTCTGCAGTAGCTCCTTCTCCTAATACCCAGCACCCACCCTGGAACCAACGGCACGATGGCATCCCTCCACATAAATCTGTGGAGCCAGAGGCGACCTTTGATTTCGTTCATCATCGTTTTTTCTCCCGGAATTGCACGACTTTCTTGTATGTTTAAGAAGGCTGCTATTGTTGATTGACTAACAATCATAGGGCAAGAAAGAACATAAGCCAATAATGGCGTACAAAATTGGCCCTAGATTTTGGTCGGAGCGACTTGCTCTATTGGTTTTTGCGTGCAAGATTAAATTTTTTGGGTATTCGGATCCTGAATCATAAGCCTGTTTTTTCACCTCCTATTGGGTTTTGATCCTGAATCGACTTTATTTATAGATTTGTTATGTTCTTGGTGTTTGTGCGGTGAAGGTTTTCTTGATCAAATTGTATGGCTTCTTGATTCAATGATTTAAGCTTACAACTTTGAAATTCTTTTTTTTTAGGCTTTTCAATTTGATTAATTTCTTAGGATCAACTTGAATTGGGGATGTTGGAACATTTTAGAATATAAGATTGTGGCTCGGATCGGATAGACACAGAACAGGAAAAGTTTTAGATGAAAATCTTGAAATACATTCGGTAAATAATTATTAAGGTTAAGAAGGTCATTTGCAAAAGAATTAAAACATTAAATTATTTAATTTCATGCCCCTAATAGGAATTATAAAAGTTTTACGCCCATTTAAAGAATTATGAATCCTACAACGCCCTTAATAGGAATTTTTCCATATATATTTTCATTATGCACGTCTTTTTTATCATTGTACTTCAACTGTATATAGGATGTATCTACTCATCTCATAATTTTGTTCATTAACTAAAATTATTATGAGTTAATTTTTTTAAACAACAAGTTTAGAACAACGATGATATAGGTTCAAAATAAACTACCTGACATGAATACGATGAAAAATAATAAGGGAAAAATTAATTTTTTTTCAATCATTTCAAACATTGTACTGAATTGTACTTTAATTTTGCATAGAATGTATTTCCCAATTTTGAGATATTGTACCTCGACTGAAAATTATAAGTTGTCCAAAAGAATGCATGTAATTGCTTGCTTTCTACAACACCAGTATATATGCCCACAAGATATATGACACAGTGACCACATAAGAAAATTTTACTTAACAATAGTGGAAGGTAAGATAATCAAGAAGAATGAGGAGGCTGCAGTCTGACAATCCTTCAGCACCATTTTTGCCATGTGCTAAGTTACGTCCAATGCACCCCAACTTAATGTATCTGGTTGAACTAACGAATTTTCACTTTTCCAGAAGAAGTATGGAACCTTCCTTTGGATCGTCCATGCATTGGGTACAAGATCTACTTCATTGTTGCATCCCTTTCACTTGCTTGCACCTGGTCATTGTGTCATGAACGAATACATAAACTACTACATTCTTCTTTAGTATTCTTCTAGGGCCCATAGTCTTTTTGTATTATAGTTCATAATCTATAGTAAATTAACTACTGAATATGACTTGTGTTTTGTTCTTTTTTTCTTTTTTATTTAGGCTATCGGCTAATTGGCTTGGACCATAGATTGAAGGAAGTTCATAGTGAAAGTATCAACTTTGTCCTGCATCTCTCCAAATTTGAAATTGCTGGAATGTTTTGCAGTTAAAGATATTGTTGTCAAAATTGGTGACACTCTTCGGGTCTATTTTAGTGGTTGCAGCTATCTATGACAACATGGTAATGAATTTATATTCTGTCCTGATTGATTTTTCGCATTTCTGTGGGATTCGTTGATTTTGTTGTCCTTGGAGACATATATTGTCTAATAAGATTTAGAATACCTCTAAATCAGATTTAAACATACTATGTTTTCCTAAAACTGATAAAAAAGGTTCATTTGTTTTATACATGTGCTTACTGGTTTATGTTTGATATGTGTCCTTTAGCTGCTGAATTTTAAAGTCTATTTGTGGCAAATCTCATGGGTATATGCTAGTTTTTGTGAGATAAGTGCAGGATTTGGAGAAAGAATGCGTAAAGTGGAGAAAGTGCAAAAATGGGTGAAAAGCATGCTTATTTGCCCAAGTGATACAAAAATGATGGAAGGAGGCAATCAACGTAATTTTGCATTCAAGTTGTGCAATTGGGCCAAGGATTAAATGATTTATGTTGGAGGACAATCCAGCCCAAATGCAATGAGCAGCCCAACTCAAAGAAGAGAAGGAAAGCCCAAGCAAGAATTAGGCAAATTGCCTAATGAATTGATTAACCGCAGGAAGCAATTGGAGTGGAATTTGGATTCCAATTTTGTTCACAAGTGGCGTGCAAAAGAAGAGCTGTTATTACATTAATCCTTCTTGGATGTGAATATTGTTTTAGTAGTTTCCCACTTGGAATTTAGTTTGGTAGTTTCATATTTCGATTAGTATCTTATTTTCTACTCTCCATTCTACATCTATATATAGGGATGGAATTGAGAGGAGAAGGAGACGTTTTTACAGTAGAGAATTTTATCTCATATTTTCGTAGTTAGTGTAGAGCAAGTAATATTAGTTTTCTGTTTCTGCGATTTGAGGATTTTTGTCTAGGAAAGGTTCCGTTAGCCCTAACGGCCGGTAGCTTACTCAGGGATTATTTTCATATCGTAATTCAAGTATTTATTCCTTATTTATTTTATTCTTTTTCGATTCTTTGCAGTATGAATTCTAATATAATTATTTGCATAGTTAGTTTAGATATGAGTAGCTAAATTATATATTCCGGCATAATGTAATAGCAATTAATCCGGGCATGTTATGAAACCGAATTGTTCTTAAATTAAATTGCATGTGTTCTTTCTTATTCTCTGCTCATAACTTTGATTATTGATATTTAATTGAGATTGATCACCTTAGTTAAATTAGGTAGAGCCAATTAATTTTCAGTTAAATAACATAATATTTATTGGGCTAGATTAATTAGTGGTAAAGTTACCTTCAGGTAATAGAAAATAAGGGGTTAGTAATTCTTAGATGTTAATTCAATAAGAATAACTAAAATCGGGTTTCCCTAAATCTTAAAGCTGTTAACTTGGTTAATAGGTCTCGATGCCTTACGGCCTGTTCCTTGTTAATTAGAGTAGCAATTATGTCTGTGCGGATTCACGGTAATTGTCGATAAAGTAAGGGGAAATTGGGTTATGTCTGTGCGGATTCACGGTAATCTATAACTGGTTGATGACATGCTATTTAACATATTATTGAGTTGATGACTAACATGCACGTGATTATTGTGATTTATATATTGCTGGAATATTTCATTAAATTTGATTTATATTCTTCGTTAAGTTTTAGTAGTTTCTATACTCAATCACTTTTAAAGTCTCTCTGAGCAAAGAAAAGATGGTTGCTAACCAAAATAGTTTGGATTAATAGGTTTTGTGATTTTAAGCATTCCGTTTCCTGTGGGATCAATTCTGTTATCATTGTGCTACTTTTAGCTATTTGTTGCAGGTTTATACAGTACTTTTACTATATTTGATAGGACTAACGACGGTCCTACCAATGTTGAAACTATAGATAGCCATGGATTCCTCAGAATGGTTGGGTTTCTTTACTTTATAGTTTTCATTCTTATGCTCTTAAATTTTGATTGTTAATAGTTTTTACTATAATCTAACTGTCTATTTCATTTTAAAATTAGTAAATTTGATAGCAACACTATTGTCATCAATACTAAGCTAGTCAGAGCAAGTGCTTTTTTCTAAGTTGCTGCAAGATATAAGCAAAACATTTATAATTAAGAATAAAACATTTATAATTAAGAATAAAATAATAATAACTCATGAATTTTTTAATTTCTTACCTTAATGTTATGTTAATGGAAGTAGGATGATAGTTGTTCGGGATAATTTTTTCTATGGAGAAAATGATGAGAGAAAGGTTTAGAAGGCTTTTAGGTTTTGTATAGATTCAGCCGCCGCTTCCTATATAGTTTCATCAAGTGTGAGATTTACAATAGAATCCTATAAACACTTAAACTCTTCCCACTAAAGTTATGCAACTACACAGACAATTGCATCCAATAATGGAACTGTATAAGCAATTGCATTTAGTCATGAAACTACATAAACAATTGCGTTCCATTATGCAATTGCATAAGCAATTGCGTGCAATGATGCAACTGTCTAAACAATTGCATCTCTTCCAGTATCTGGTCGAATTTCTCATGCTGGAGTGGATGACTTAAATATTACACATTTTACAATCATACGGCTACAATTAAATCACATCATCCAACGGTTATTATTAACTTGTTGAATCATTCAGCAAATGGACTATTGCGGTTCCCACAATTTTAATATATTAAAATGACAATTCAAACCAAAGTTTGAACCAAACCTTTGTACCAAAAGGCAGTGTTTTCAAAAACGGACCGCGAACCGGCCACTGGTCCGGTCCGATTTGACACTTAAAATCGGAATATCAAAAAATCGGTCAACGGTGGTCAAAACTTAGGTTTGACCCGGTTTGACCGGAACTGGATTTTTTTTAATCAAATGAGCTCTTAATTTTTAAAATTTTTTTTTTCACCCCACATTTTATTTTGGGTTGCAATTTATTAATCTTTTAAACATAGTTTCATCCCTATAATAAATTCATTATTGGGCCTTGAAATTTACGATGATAATTTAGACAATTTGTATTAGTTTTATAGAGCTCTCACACTCTACTACTTTCTTATATAACCAATGTGGGACAATTTTATTTTACATGATCATTTATTTTTAATTCATTGATAGTTTTCTTTTTACATTTTATAATTATAGATAATTTAAAAGTTAGATGAATAACATACTTTATAAATAACATTAGAAATATTAAATGTTGTATAATTATTAATATATTTATTATTTGAAGTATATTTATGACGTCACCGGTTCAACCGGTCTGACCCATTGACTCCATAACCCATAACTTTTCCGATTCGATGCCCGGTCCGATTTTTAAAACATTGCCAAAAGGGCCTAAGAGAAATTAGGAGTCTCAGTTATAGGATTGAAGATCTTCTTGAGACGTATGCAATTCAAGTTGAAGCTAGGAAATCATCATGGAAAAGAGACTTTAAGAAATTTCTTAAAAGATTCACTTGGCTGTGATACATAAATTCTTTCTCCCTTACACAAGTTGACAGATCATTGACTTGTCCTTGTGATAACTGTATTGAATGATAATGACTGGTTTATGGTGGCCGGCCGGCCGTAGGGTGATCTAACTGGCCTGCGGGTCGGGATGAGCCAGTTGGCCTGACCTTAACGGGTCAGCATGGGTTTTGGTCCAGATCGGTTAGGGTCCGTTAGGGCTAAGGCTTGGCCTTAACTGACCCCTTTATTTTTTCTTTATTATTATTATTTTTTTTCTTCAGGTTTTTAAGTTTTGCCTATGTTTTTTCTTTTCTTCTTTCAATTATTTTTAATTACTGCATGGCCCTTTTCTTTCTTAATTTTTATTTTTTTAATTTCTATTTCATATTTTCCAGTTTTACTGATGGTTTTTATTTTCTTTTTTTCAATTATTTTTTTAATTAACTTCTTCACTTTCTTGAATGTTTTTTTTAATTTAGATTTTTTAGTAAGTTTTAAAATACTAATAATAACTTAGAGGTTGGATAAAAATAATAATAATAACATTTTTTATTTGAAAATTTTGTTTTATTTGTACTCCAAAAATTAAAATTTTAGGTATATATATATATTAAATAAATTTTTAAAAACATTTCAATTTCACTTAAACAATTATTTCAAAAATATTTCTATAAAAGTATTTTTCAAAAATATTTTATAAAAATATGTCTTTAATTTTTGTACAAATATATGTTTGGAAAAATATTTTATAAATTATTTTTAATATTTAAAATAAAATTTTAAAATAGTTTAAAAGGTGTCTCATAAAAATATTTTA
The DNA here is from genome assembly GCA_016801395.1 of Leptodermis oblonga. Taxonomy (NCBI): domain Eukaryota; kingdom Viridiplantae; phylum Streptophyta; class Magnoliopsida; order Gentianales; family Rubiaceae; genus Leptodermis; species Leptodermis oblonga. The sequence goes on along the minus strand of CM028754.1, from coordinate 42,895,734 downwards.
TTTTAAGAAATAATTTATGTAATCATCTAAATATATATATATATATAGACGCCTAAACTTATATTTTAATATATTAAAAATATAATGAAAATTATATTTCTTCAAATAAAATAATTAAAATGTATATAATTTAAATTTTTTAAAAAATTAGTTTGAAAAAGGGTCTGCAGAAATTTTTTGTTTACTTGAACTGGAAGATTGGGGTTGAGGGGGAAGGGTCGGGGGGGTGGGGAAGGGTGGGGTCTGAGGGCTGGGCTGGGGGAGGGAGCAGAGGATACAGGATGGGTAGTTGGGGTGGGATTACTTGGACGGGAAGGGAGGGAGTGGCCGGTGGTACATCAAAAAGTTTTAATTTTCTTTTTTTTTGCTATTTGCATGGTAAAGAAAAAGAGAAAAAAAAGGGGTCAATTAGGGTTGCGGTCCGGACCGAATCGAATTTGGCCCGGACCTCATCATTAGGGCCGCGTCTCTATCTAACCCTACCCATTAGGGTCGGGGCGGGTCTGGGTGGATAGGGGTGGGTTTTGCATTTTGAGCAGGCCTATTTATATTTTTTTTACTTATATTGAGATAATTAATTTACCATAAAATATAAAAAATAAGACTAAAAATAAAAGGAAAACAAAAAAGTAATAAGTAAAAGTGGAAAAAAGAAGAAGAAGGAAGAATAAGAAAATAAAATGGATGAAAATGAGTAAAAATATTTTTTTACTAACAATGAAAGGAAAATATTAAATTGAAAATAAAAATGAATGTTATTAAATATATATATATTTAAAATAAGGAAAAAAACTAAAATTTCTAAAATTAATCAGAAAAAATAAATTTTGTAAAAGGGAATTACTAAATTTATTAATCATTTCAATTATTATGATCTAAACTTTATTATCATTCTAAAGTTAAATAGAAAAATAATAAATATTATAAAAATAAATTACTAAATTTATTAATGATTTTAATTATTATAATACGACTCAATATATTTTTATTTTTCAAAAGTCCAAAATGACCTGTTAAACCTTTGAAAGCTAGTAAAATGACCATTTGTCCCAAACAAGTAAACATACGGGATGAAAGTGAACAGTCAAAATAAAATTGACTAAAACAACTAGAAAGCCAAACATAAGAGACTAAAAATGTCATTTTTACATATAACGTTTGTAGGTAAAATGTATAATTTAAAACGAAGGCTGATCACCCCAGCAGTTAATTTAACAGGCTATTGCTGTTGATTCATCCTTAAGGAGAAAGAAGAATAAGGATCGAAATGCACTGTGAGTTTTAACGAAATGCTTAAAATCGATTTTTATAAAATAAATTAAGAGAAAATAGACAGCATATATATTGTGTTCTGACATTTGTGCCCTCCATTTTCCTAATTTTCCTCCATGTTAACAGCTTAATTTAATGGAATAGTCGTATTTAATTAGTAGTTGAATGACAAAAAGTGAGCTATAACCTAGGGAGCCATCGGAAGAAAGAAGGAAAACAAAGATTTCATGGTTTGAGAGATTTGGAGACAGGGGGACTTGAAAAATTGCAGATCTTTCAGAATGTGTAAATCTTTGAATTCTCGGTGTCGGAGTGAAAGGTGATGCAGCTCTTTATCCTTTGATGGAATACATCAACATGAATGGTCAAAATCTACGTGAGAACATTAGTATTTCTAGATGTGATTTCACTAGTTCAGAAAAGGGTTGTGATCTTTCAATAGATATTTTAATGCTTAAAAGCCTTCAATCGATGTCCCCACTACTACAAAACGGAGCTTTAATGGCGATTATAAAGGGCTTTTAACGGCGGGGTTTAGCATTTTTGAACCGCCATCTATCTGGCAGTCGTTGTAAGTTAGCGGACTTTCTACGGCGGGTTGAACCGCCGTAGAAAGTGTACCCTTTCTACGGCGGTTCAACCTTGAACCGCCGTAGAAAGTGTACACTTTTTACACCCGAACCGCATTAAAATCATTAAAAACCTGCTGCTAAAACCTGGTTTAAAGCAAAACCTGCTGCTAGAACTTGAAATTTAATACAAATATCACCAATATACAAATTGAAATCGCTTTTATAATACAGCGTATCCAAAAAATATTTGTACAACTCTAATATGAACAAGCTAATTAGTATAGGCCTACAACTACGGAGGATGCTCCAAAATATAACTAGCGCATATTTTTCGCACTGCATCTATCTCCACATTGCTTAATGGAGTGCGGTCGATCTTGAAGTGCTGCAACAGTTTTTTGAAATTTATAAGTACCCGAGTAAGCAAAATGAAATACAGTCATTTTTAAATATGTAATGAGAAATATATATTTACCTTTTGAAGTGCAAATGTGGATGATTTCATTGCTATTTGGTACATGTAGTGCATTACATAGTACCCACACTCCCAATTGCTCGTTTGCCTTTTATGCTAATGAATTAATATATACGAGTTAGAAGATCATACAATTAATTGTATACAACACAACGGTGAGTAAAAAATTTCTACGAATATTCATCACTAATTAATTTCTACTCATCTTCCTACTATGTTCACAGAAGCATGCTTATATTAACTTTTGGGAGCACTGGACCCATGGATTGCATGCATAATCAAATACCTCAATAAATAACTTTACTAACTAATAAATTAATTGACTAACACTATACTAACATAGGCTACTAGACTCACGGATTTAATTAAAACAACTAACACTACTAATTGCTTAGGCTACTAGACCCACGGATGTAATTAAAAATTTTAATAAGAACCAATTTAATTTACCTTAACTACTATCCACGAAGGTGGCATATGCACATTTCTGGGCAATCCCAAGAAAGCTTGATAGTTAAACATCACCCTATAAAAATGAAAGCGGCACGAAATAATTAGCAATATATGGATATATAGGCATTCTAACAGTTGTTAATATATATAACTCACTCGTCCATAAGATCCACCGCCTCCTCCTTCTGTGGATTTTGTAAAGAATCAAACCAGTATACAACCTTATCTACTGGTCTAATGGCCATTAGCATCCAATGTTCACTGCCAACAAAAAATTTAATGACGTACGTCAGATCTTTATATCAGTGTTTCTTAAATATTAGAGAATCGCTTACAGTGTCACTTACCTCTGAAGATAAGGCATCAGATACATTTCTTTATTCCTATCCTTCAAGTTTCGCGCAATGTAGTTCACCCTAGCTTCAAGCGTAGTTTGTGTGGGTGTGACATGATCAGCCGAAAGGAAACCTATCCCCTTTCTCCCATTCCTTTCAGCTAACTCATGTAAAGCTCTAAAGAATTTACAAAAAGGGCTTCATTGGTTAGCCTATGCACATGGAATGCATAATATATAACAATAATCAGAAATAGGTTATAAAATTAAGTGGAAACTCACTGGGTGAACAACTGCATCAAACTGTTTGAGACCTGGCTTTCTCTTGTCAATAACTCTTTGACATCCCCTCGATCCATGAAATTAGGCTGGTCCAAACCTATGACTTCTTTTGTCATTTGAAAGTAGAAGCCTTCGAAGCCTGAATCATTATCCCATCGGAGCTGTAACTCTTGCAATGGATCAGCTGTCGATGAGGATGACTCCTCAGTCGGAACCGTCGCCGAAGGAGATGTCTTGTCATCCATAGAACTCATCCGGCCTTTTTTCTTTTGGGACTTTTATCCACCTAACATCATTTGAAATAACATTAAATATACAAAACGGTATTAAGTAATACACAAATAAATGAAAGAATATACCTTTGTTACCGGAGCCGGCTGAATAATTTCAATCAACTCTTTAGGCCATTCCACGAAAAAGGACTTGGCCATTCCCACTGTTGCAGCCTCTTCCTCAGGAAATGGCAGCGGGGCACAGCCATCATAGGAAATTTTAATTGTGACCCTCGCGCAACCTTTCCTAACCTCGCGCCCGTGGTGCTTGCTTTGCTTATAAATATTTCCTTTTGCCACAAGCTTACGCCGCGTTTGCGAATCCTCATGAAGGAACATATGGCATTCACACCTGTCCTAAGATAATAGGCAAGCGAATGAACATTAGTCAACTATTAAGAATAACTTAACAAAGCACTGTAATAAAGAAAAAAAAATTTGAAGTATTAAAAGAAGCCGTCTAATTTTATTTACCTTGTATTCACCTAAAGCACCGCCGTCAGAGGCTTTGATCGGGTCCGTAGGTGCAACATGTAGCATCTCCAAATCGGGCAACCTTGTAGGTATCAGAGGAGAAACAGGGCTCACAGGGGATACAGGGACCGCTCCGGAGGTCTCTGGGTGCAAGCTCTCATCTGGGGCATTATTCATGACGGTGGCTTTTAATGTATCATAATCGGTTCCCATCTTACCACATATAACCCCAATCATCATCTTCAGCTGTGTCTGACATTCATCTAGTTGGGCAGTGGTTTTCTGAAGCTGTCGCTTAGTTAAATCAAGTTCCTCTTTAAGCGACGGCTTTGTTTTCTGTGGGAAAACCTCTGTGATACGTGCCCGCGTAGAATGGCCGCGATAACGACCGGGGTGATCGCGCTTGCCCGTTGCAATGACAAGAATGTCATTCCTACCCTCTGCAACGGTCTCCCCTTGGGACTCGCGGGAACATAGATTTTCCTACACATTTTGCCAAATATAGTAAATGTAAATAGATCAATTAAATTAAATAAATACACATATACAGAGATTATTCATTTATGTATATAAATTTTAAATATAAAATTGATAACCATAATTATGAAATATAAATAATACACATATATACAAATTAGTCATTTATTTACTTTACAGTGACAACTAGATAATAATAATTGCGATATAAACATTTAATGACAACCAAATTATTAATTAGCATTTCATCATAGATATCTAGTAATAAATAATCAGTTATAATAAAAATTCTATACACATAGACTTTAAATATTAAAATAATTGAAACATAAGAAAATGTATGGTGCAAAACTTACAATTTCATCGCTACACGCCCAGCCTCTGGCGTGAAGTATTCCCCTTTTTTGTTGTATGGGCATGTATCCAAAGGTCATGACGGCCTGGCCCTGAATAAGAATCCTCGCCTTCTTCTTCGGACTGACCCTCCTCTGAAGGCTTCTTTCCGGATGCACTCACCTCCTCGTCATGCAACTGCTGCTTCAGCAGTCGGTAGCCACCGCGAGATAAGTTATGGTAGAAAGCATTTAAATTGGCATTCTTTTGCGCTTTTCCACGAATTGCCTAGAGAGAAATATAATGAAAAATTATTATCCCTAAACTGAGCAATTTCAAATATCCAAAAAGAAGAAGGAAATCAATTTTAAAAAAATATACCTGCCATTCTTCTGTCTCGCGGCTAGCCTTGAACTTAATCCATGTCTCCCTAGGGAGAAATTTATATTCCAAACATGGGTCCCTACCCTTCATGGGACCATGTACATATTTCCCTAAATAGGATTTGAAATCTTTCCACCGTTTACCGGCATAACTAATCCACTTTTCTTCGAGTTCTTCGGTTGACTCGAAAACAAATAATGCCTACAGTGAAAATTAGGAGTAAAAATTTAGTGAGGAATTTGAGTTAAATGTATGGAAGAATTAAGAAACAAACAATGCATTATAATTAAAGAAAATACCCGTATTTCCATCCAAACTCTCTTCTTGAGCTCCTCGGGAACTTTCGGCCATGATTCATATTCCACTATGTCCACTTTGCTCCGGGCCGTATATGCCACAAAGGTAATCCACTTTACATGATACACTTTAGGCTCGAGGGCGGAATCAAAAGAAATGTCAAGAGTTTTCCCATCCTTTCGCATTTCCAATAGATCATTGCAATTTGTGGGCCCTCTAACTCTACTAGATTTAGTAGAAGAACCATCTCCATGCTCCGTATTGCTTTTTCTTTTTCGGGCCATTGAAAGTACCTTAAACTTCATTTACATAGAAAGAGAATTCAATATAACATATATGCAATTAAACAAAAGCTTTAATGTCAAATACAAGAATGCTTGTAATGTTGAAAAAAAGTCAGTGTACATTCGCAAAATTCACTCCTAAAAATACACAATTACCATTATCCAAATTAAACCAAATGAGGGCCAAAAAAAGTCCGTTGATAAAGTAATTCCATTGATAAAGTAATTCACATTTCACAACCAACAACTAATGTGGAAAAAAGGCAATGTACATTCGCAAAATTCACTCCTAAAAATCCACAATTACCATTATCCAAATTAAACCAAATGAGGGCCAAAAAAAAGTGGACTTCTCAAGGGTACCATTGATAAAGTACTTCACATTTCACAACCAACAACTAATGAGAACATTCATTCATTCATTTCTACTAAAGGAATAACATTTCACAAAGTGGAATCAACAACAAAGCATTTTCCTCATTATCACTAAAGGAGGAACACTAAATCGAATAAAAACCGAAATCAAACACCAATGTTCTAAAATTAATCAAGCAAAACCGAAATAATCATTTGAGTTTCTCATTTTCAAAAAAAAAAACCCGAATTTCAAAGGGTACCTAATGGAACATTAATCAAAGCCCTAGGTTCTCAACTTATGTAGGACAAAACACTCAATTCAACAACCAAACCAAATGCTACAAACAATCAATAAATCCAAAACTTTCCAAGCTTTCATCACAAGGATTAAAACCGAAATCAACCATAAATATCAACCAAAAAAATCCTAGTGCAATGGTAAGCATTTACAAAATGTAAGGTTAAATACACAAAAGTTTAAAATGAAAGCATAGAAGGTGGAACCTTTTGGGTGAACTCAAAAAAATCCAAGCTTTAAGTTTATATGGGAGGGTGGAAATGGAGAGCCGACCGACGGTGAATGCTTGGGCAGCCGAACAATCGGTGAATGCTTGGGAAGCCGACGGGTGATCGGAAGGTGGAGGAGGTCGCCGGCGATGGGAGAAGCGGCGAAGAAGACGAACGGCCGCGGGAGAGAAGCTTCGGGAAACAGGGAAGTGAAGGGGAAAAGGAGGGAGAAGAAAGGAAGAGAATGAGGGAGGAAATGAAAAAGGTAAAATTTGAATTATAATTAATAACGGCCGTCGGTTCAACGCGGTTCAACAAGAACCGCCGTTGAAACAACAATCAAGCGGTTCAACCTCGAACCGCAGTTGAAAGTATACTTTCAACGGCGGTTCAATAGAACCGCAGTTGAAAGTGTACTTTCAACTGCGGTTCAATGTTGAACCGCCGTTGAAAGTGTACTAACCAACGATCAACTGCGGTTCAACCTTGAACCGCGAACCGCAGTTGAAAGTACACTTTCAACGGCGGTTCAACTGAACCGCCGTTGAAAGTGTACTTTCAACTACGGTTCGAGTTGAACCGCAGTGGACTTTCAACTGCGGTTCGAGGTTGAACGCCGTTGAAAGTGACGTAACCTCAACTGCGGTTCAACCTTGAACCGCGAACCGCAGTTGAAGTACACTTTAACTGCGGTTCAATGTTGAACCGCCGTTGAAAGTGTACTTTCAACTGCGGTTCGAGTTGAACCGCAGTGGATTCTCATTAACAACTGCGGTTCGAGGTTGAACTGCCGTTGAAAGTCCGCACTTTTTCTCGGTTTAAGTACAGGAAAAAATTGGAGCCATTCCCGCGCGCGGCATATTTTAATATTATTTTTTTATTTTCCATTTTCAAAAAACTATTCCCACAATTTTGTAAATATAATAATACATACCCAGATTTGTATATTTATTAATTATGTACACAATCTCGACTTTTATTAACCATTTCATAATTAAATTTCAAATTTTTAATTGAACCACATATTTGCATTTAAATTCCCGCGCGTGCTACTACACGTACAATAATTATAGGTCAAGATAAAATTAATAATTTCCGTAAAATTAATACATGTAAGAGCCAAGAAAGTAATAAGCTTCATTATGTTCCCTAAAATTCCTACTTTTTCGACTTGGCGAACGGGATAAAAAAATCAAATCCACAAATGCATTAGGTACGTATAGTAACATAAAAATTAATTAATAAAATTTAAGTGGCCGAATTTTTTTTGATGAAAGTCATTAGGACTTTATGAGCATTATTTGAAATTAGCTAGAAGTTTGACTTTTAGACTTTTAAATACTTAGAAGATGAAAATTGGTCAAATGAAATTAGAATGATATTTTAAATATGCTAAGTCCAATTTTGAAGTTAAAATACTCAAGAAAAGATGAGTTAGGCAAAATAGAGAAAAATTAAGTGGAAATTTGAAATTTGCATTTGATTGATGAGTCTTTGAGTGATATAATCCTAGAATGCCATGTTTTAGAGTTAAAATGATGCATTAGGATCTATGTCATCTTTGGTATCTTGAAATTCTTGCATGTTAAAACGGTTGAAAATTTTCATTTCAAGATAGCAAGAATTAAGCATGTTTGCATTACATAAAAATGGTTGACCAAGTGGTTGACTTTTTAAATATACATGCTTTAGCTTATTTGAGAGTTTAAGAATTAACTTATTGATAATTTGAAGTTGCTCACATGAGAAAATTAAGGATATATGCTTCAAAATGGCAAGCTTCAATGATTGTATGCTTTGTATGCTTAAAATTGAAAAAACTTGACCAAGTAGTTGACTTTGAAAATATGAATGCTTTGGATTGTTTGAATCTTTATGCATAACTACTTGAGCCTTTGAAGGTGCTTGGATGATAAAATGCTTGATAGAAACTTGAATTTAGCAACATTTCAAAATTCAAAGCTTAATATACTTAAGCTTGAAAACGTTGACCGATAGGTTGACTTTGCACATATGCATGATTTGAAATGTTTCATTCCTTTGAATGTCAAAGCGAAAATCCAGGAAAAGGGTGGCGCTTCACTATATATCTATTTCATCTTAAGAGTCACCGCGGTTAATTTATGAAAATCGGGAAAAAAAACTTAATAGAGAGTAGGGTTAGGGTTTTAGGGTTTAGGGTTTAGAAAATGATATGAAAATAGAAAATTCATGAGTAGCGCGGGAATTGGCTCCAAAAACTACTTTTCTACGGCGGTTCAACCGAGAACCCGCCGTAGAAAGTATTTTCTACGGCGGTTCATGTTTGAACCGCCGTAGAAAGTTTGATTTCTACGGCGGTTCAAAGTTGAACCGCCGTAGAAAAGTAGTTTTTGGAGCCAATTCCGCGCTACGTACGTACGCATGGATTTTCTATTTTTTTGTACCAAATTCAAAATACATTATATATATATATATAAAGAATTAATTATAAAAGTTGTCTTAAAGTATTCAATTCTTCAAATGAAAATATTTTATTTATGTAGTGGAAATTTACAAGATATCGAGAGCATAGAGGATCGAGAGAGAGTTGGATATATATGATGTGCATCAAGAGGGGAAAGGAGAAAAGCGAAAGATGTATATATATATATATGTATGTATAAACATATATGTATATATATATGTTTGTAAATTAATGAAATCCAGTATCTATTTAATTTTTTTCGGCCACTTAACTAATATTAATTAATTTTTACATTACTATACGTACCTATAATGCATTTGTCGAAAAAGTAGATATTTAAGGGAACATAATGAAGCTTATTATTTTATCGTCTCTTACATGTAATAAATTTACGAAATTTATTAATTTCTATATTTGACCTATAATTAATAAATATACACAATCAGGGTATGTATTATTATACTTACAAAATTGTGAGATTAGTTATTTGAAAAATGGAAAAACAAATTAATATTAAAATATGCCCGCGCGGGAATTGGCTCCAATTTTCTACGAGGAGACCTTTCATCGGCGGTTCAACCTCGAACCGCCGTTGAAAAATGAATCCCTGCGGTTCACAAGTGAACCGCCGTTGAAAGTGAACTTTCAGAGGCGGTTAAACATTGAACCGCCGTTGAAGTACACTTTCAACGGCGGTTCAACATTGAACCGCCGTTGAAGTACCACTTCAACGGCGGTTCAATGTTTAACCGCCGTTGAATAGACGACCCGGTTAATTAAAGTTCAAAATTTTTGAACTTTCTTTTCCTCCCTCATTCTCTTCCTCTCCACTCCCATTTTTTCCCCTGTTTCCCGAACCCACTGACAAGTAATTTATAAAGAGTTAAATATAAAATAAAAACAAAATGAACTGCGTATAGATTTCCCTGGAAATTTTACCAAAGTACTACTCCTTCGAAGAAAATAATAATAATACAAGAAACATTTATTCATAAATAAAAATCCGGAAATCTATTTTTCGGAAAATTTGACAAAGTCTCCCCTATAAATGTAACGTACCCCCTGTAAATTCGATGCACATATACTTCAATACTTCACTAAAATTCCAACTATTTCGAATAATACGGAATTCAGTTTCAAATCACTTTAGACAGAATCTCCTCTGCTTGTTTTTTACCAAAACACAAGTGCAATTTAAGATCAGCACAGAAGCTTCACACAATTTGAAACAATAACATATTCATTTATAAACAGTTCCGCATATGAAGTCCCTGGAAATTTTGTCCCTTGATTGCGCGGCTTCATCCGAGTTGTGACCTGTTTCAATCCCACAGTACGAAGGATAAAAATAAATGTTGTTAAAAATTTATGTCCACCTCTCTTCATTAAAATCAAAGAAACATATACAAATACACAAACACACATACACACCCACGGGAATTGAAGTTTAATAAAAACAAACAATATACCTGAAAATGATTCTTAACTTATTCTCTTTCTCTTATGGGACACTTGATCCTCGAACCATAATCCTTCGCTGTGGTCATCACGAAGTATGTATTTATCAAGTTCCCTATCTTCCTCATCTGCTCTCGGTTCAGGTAACCCACTAGAGAAAGGGCCAGCCTCATGAAGCCCTTCTTCTGTATCTATCCCTTCCAAACCGTGATGTTGTTTACCATGAAGAACAACAGACCAATGTTCGTCGCAAGGATCGGTAATATAAAAAACTTGTTTCGCCTGCGATGCAAGTATAAATGGTTCCCCCTTGAAACCCTCCCGATTGAGGTTGACCAAGGTAAAACCCAATGGATCATCAGTTCGAACCCCACTATTGTTATCAACCCATTTGCAGCGAAATACAGCTACTTTGAAACAAACATAGTCAATCTCCCAAATATCTTCGATCACCCCGTAATAAGCCATGCTTGCATACAATGGATTTTTATCCTTCCTGCTAGAAACATGTAAAGCCTCTGAGATTAATGTAACGCCACTGTTTTGTGCCGTACTCTTCTCATCTTGTCTCTTAGTAGCAAATGAATATCCATTTATGTCATAGCATGAAAATGCTCGTACCGCAGGGCTGGGCCTAAATGCCAACCATTTCAATGTCTCCGAAACGTCTTTGCCCAGGACAGCATTACCAAACCAATAGACAAATGTCCGAATATGTTCATTGAGCACACGTTGATCCGTCCAAGCAGGATAAGACGTTCTTATTGACTGTATGTGGTCTGTCACATAGGGCGCAACTTCTTCAGAATTGCGCAGAATGTAGAGATGCGCCTTCATCAATTCAACATTAGACGGCAAAAAAATTCTTCCTCCCCTTGTGCCCTTACCTGTAATCCTCCCATCGTGCCGATTCGTAGATATTCCAATGGATGCGGTCTCCGCCAAGTATTCAGTGCAAAACTCAATTACCTCCTCAGCTATATAACCTTCAACAATACTAGCATCAGGACGACAACGATTCTTAACATACCCCTTATATACTTTCATATATCGCTCGAATGGGTACATCCATCGCAAATGAACAGGCCCGCAGATTTTTATCTCTCTAACCAAATGAATCACCAAATGCACCATAATATCAAAGAAGGCGGGTGGAAAATACATTTCTAATTGACAGAGGACAACAGTTATTTCATCTTGTAGCTGATCAAGTCTTTCGCGCGCGATAACCTTGCTACATATAGCATTGAAGAAGAAACAAAGTCTTGTTATACTGGACTTAACATGCTTGGGCAATATCGAGCGAATAGCTACAGGCAACAATTGCTGCATTAAGGCATGGCAATCATGAGACTTCAAACCAACCAGTTTTAAATCTTTCATGGAAACAAGTCTGCTTACATTTGAAGAATATCCGGATGGAACTTTGATGCTACGGAAACTTGAACACAGTTGTTTTTTCTCTTTTCTGGACAAAGTGTGACAGGCAGGGGGTAGATATGTGCGTTGTCCTCGAGCTACCGGTGCTAAATTTGCTCTTATGTTCATATCAACCATATCAAGTCTCGCGTTATAACCATCCGTAGTTTTACCAGGGATGTTCAAGAGCGTACCTAACAGGCTTTCGCAAATATTTTTCTCAATATGCATAACATCGAGACAATGTTTGACATCCAAGTTCTCCCAGTATGGAAGTTCAAAAAATATGGATTTTTTCTTCCAACAACCTGTATCATTATTGCTGGACTCCGAAGTTTTACCGAACTCCACATTGATGTCCGTCACACGAGCTTTCACCTCTGGGCCGCTCAAGAGTTCTGGAGCTTTTCTGAACTCTTGGAATCCATTGAATGCTCTTTTCATACGGCGATACGGATGTGTCTCGGGAAGAAATCTGCGATGCCCAAGGTATACTGTCTTCCTCCCATGTGCAAGCTGACAAAAATCTGTACTCTGCTCACATATTGGACATGCTTTATGCCCTTTAACAGAGTACCCAGACAAGTTTCCATAAGCAGGAAAATCATTAATGGTACAGAACAACATGGCACGTAATGTGAACATTTCTTCACGGTAGGCATCAAACACAGGTGCGCCTTCATCCCATAACTTTTTCAAGTCTTCAATAAGAGGAGCAAGATACACATCGATGTCATTTCCTGGTTGCCGTGGGCCTGAAATCATTAGAGACATAAGTATGTACTTGCGCTTCATACACAAGTAAGGCGGCAAATTGTAAATAACCAACATCACTGGCCATGAGCTATGTGTGCTACTCAGACTGCCAAACGGGTTCATTCCATCAGTACACAGACCAAGCCTCAAATTTCTGGCTTCTCCCCCGAAAGAAGGATACATTGAATCGATCTTTTTCCACTGATCTGAGTCTGATGTATGCATTATCACCTTGTCATCATCACTGGGAATACACCGATCTGAATGCCATGTCAATAGTTTTGCATCTTTTTCATTAGCGAACAACCGTTTAAATCTCGGTATTATAGGAAGATACCACAGAACCTTAGCCGGCGACCCCTTCTTTTGCGCATCAGAACTGTTTTCAACAGTATCACACAGCTGCTTGTTTTTGTATCGGGGAGTTTTACACTTAGGACACCGCAATAAATCCTTATACTCATTCCTGTAGAGGACGCAATCATTTGGGCAAGCGTGGATCTTCTTATACTCCATACCCAGTGGACACAACATTTTTTTCGCCTCGTAAATTCGATCTGGAAGTTCATTATCTTCTGGGAGCATATCTTTCAATACCCTCAATAAGGCTGTAAAACTAGTATCTGACCACCCATTTGCCGCTTTCAAACTAAACAACTTCAAAACACTAGACAATCGTGTATATTTACTGCATCCCTTGTATAGAGGCTTCTCATTGTCACCCAAATGGAAGCAAGAACTTCCGGTTTATCAGTAAAATCCTCCCACATCCTCAATCATGGCATCTAATCGATCTCTAGTAATCGCATCATCTCCTTTTGCATGAGATTTTCTTTGCTCAGGTAAACCATCAATACTTTCACCATGCCAAATCCACAATTTATAAGAAGGATCAAACCCGTGCCGATATAAATGGAATCTTATTGTATCTGAGTTATCAAACCGCGCCCCATTTTTACAAGATTTGCACGGACAATGAACGTACTTTGTATTCTTATAAGCGAATTGAATGAAATTCTCAACTTCTCTCGCATAAGAATCGGAGGTCCGATCACCACAGAACAAGATATTTCGATCCATGTGTAACTAAGACCTTGAAATAATTAAAAATACCAAATAATAATTCAACAACCAATGTACAAAGTATCAAGTTGCATGCTTGTCTTAGCACATGTCATAATACTTATGTTAGTCATATATAATCAAAACTACTATAATACCTCAATGAAAAAATAATGCAATGACAACACATGCGCAATAGACATAATGAAATGAAGAAGAAACTCTAAGTTTTTCATTTATGCATTTCGTCAAACACATAAAATGCATAAAAAAATAATACACACTCTAAGTAGTGCTAATTATATGAACATCATCCATTAAAAATCAAACACTATAAATCAAATTACATCACCCAAAACTACATAGTATAACTAAATAGGGTTCCACAATACTAAGGTTCGCCACATACATGGAATATATGCAACTTTAATTTTCAGCCATGCATCTACCATAAATAAAAATAAATGCTTTAGGATGACATATCTAAAGTACAAGCATAAGCAATTACTGGGAAATTTTACAAGTTTCTAACCTTTAGGTGGTAAATTTTAGCTCCAAATGACGATTCTTTAGGTTCAACGTGCAAAACCGTAGTAGAAATTTGGAGACAGACACTCTCGGCCGCGATATGGGAATACACGGTGTTAATTAGGTTTTAATATATATATACGTCAATACTACGGCGGAGAAAATTAAACCGCCGTGGAAAGGGAACTTTCTACGGCGGTTGGAGGGCAACCGCCGTGGAAAGGGGACTTTCTACGGCGGTTGGAGGGCAACCGCCGTGGAAAGTGGACTTTCTACGGCGGTTGGAAGGCAACCGCCGTGGAAAGTGTTGGACTTTCCACGGTGGTTACCTTCCAACCGCCGTAGAAAGTCCACTTTCCACGGCGGTTGCCCTCCAACCGCCGTAGAAAGTCCCCTTTCCACGGCGGTTGCCCTCCAACCGCCATAGAAAGTCCGTTTCTACGGCGGTTCATTTTTAAACCGCCGTAGAAAGTCCTGTTCTACGGCGGTTCATTTTTACACCGCCGTAGAAAGTCTGCATTCCTTTTATTACTGCGGTTTTCTATTTTCCGCCGTTAATTCGCAGCCGTTAAAGCTCCGTTTTGTAGTAGTGCCCTTAAGGAAACGAAGTTGGTTGAATTTCCAAGCTATGAACAAGATTTCCTACCAGGTCTGACTGAGTTAAGATTGTGCGAAACTGAAATGGATGAAGACTCTATGGAAACATTGGGGCAGCTTCCTCAATTGAATTGGTTACAATATAATTCTTATTTTGGGGGAATACTTGATTTGCCATGAACAAGGGTTTCCTCAACTTAATTTTCTTCAAAGTGATAGATTATTAAATCTGAAGTATTATTTTGCTTACTTGAATATAATTCACTACTGCAAAAATGCCCACCGGAGGCGCATCCCTTTGGAGGTGTCTGACCCGCCTCCATTGATATTGTTATTAGTTTGCACCCGCCTCCAATTACCAAATTATTTTTTTTTGGGAGGCGGGTTCTCGCCTCCAATACTCCCCCAGTACAAAATTTAATTTCTTTTTCTTCCATTTATGGCTTCGGTTGGAGTCGAACTCGTGACTGCAGTCACTTGACTTTTGCACATTAAATTTACCAGTAGACTACATATACTTCTGTATTTGAAGTTAAAATTGAAATGATATATTTACATATTTCTTTCTAAAACTTGTGATTTTTATTACCTATTCATTTATCGCCTTGCTCGAATTTCGACAAAATTCAAAATTATTTTCAACTTTCAATAGTCTAAAATAAATAGAATTTTCGAAATACTATTAAAAAATTTATAAAAATGCTTTGGAGGCGGGTGCAAAACTTTGATTTTGCCCCCGCCTCCAATAGATAGCTATTTGCACCGGCCTCCAAAAGCTTTGCCGGCCTCTTTGGAGGCGGGTGTTAGTGCACTCGATATGGGGTGCGGTTTGCAAACAATCTCAAAGCACTATATCTTTGTGGGATACCTTCTAAATTCTGTGAGAGGGCAAAAGTGATTGATGGACAAGAAGGAGACGATTATTACAAAATCCAACATGTACCTTCAATACATTTATTTATTTCCTGAAGAGCAAATTATAAGGTAATTTTACAAGTTTTTGTACTTTCAATGATTCATCTCTATTACTTTCCTATCCTCTAAAGAGTTAAAATAGATCTATGGCGGTTATGATATATTTTCGCATTAATTAATTGTTATTCTTTGCAGATATCATTAACTATTATGATCTCTTAGCTATCAATTTGGAAGATTCAGAAGCCCTTAGTATTGATCCGAATATTTATGTCATAGAATATTTTCTTTTGAATTTGGGTACTGTTTGTTATTTTAAACATACTGTTAATGAATCAATTACATACCTTGTACCATTATCAAAAAGATCCAAAAGGTTTAGTAATTTTTTTGGAATATTTGAACTATATATGTATGTTCTATATATGATATGTATGTACACCCTGCACTTTCAAGGATTTTGTAAGATTTAACACAGAATGAAGAAATCGCAAAATCCAGGGCTCAAGAATATGGGGAGAAAGATTTTATTTTTATTTTTTAGGTAACCAATGGTTAAGTGATTGGAAATATATCAATATCCTTTATTAAAACTGAGAGAGAAAGTTGACAACTCATTTGTTTACGAATTTACAAAACTAGCCCTGTAACTAATTGATTGCTAACCACTATTGTTTACAAAGTATTAATAACAGAACAGAATTAATAACACATTGACTGCGAACTGCTATTATTTACAAAGTATTAATAACACATGACACAGCAATCAGCATATGCTCAGTGCAAATCTGAGCCTTTGTGGTCTACTATTGTTCGCAAACCGCCTCACCCAGTGCATCATAGTATGGAAAGAGTACATGCCTTCCCGCTACCCAAAGTCAAGCCGATCAAGAGGATACTCAACTTACACAGATTGCCGACCGATAGTTAGCTCATCAACCAAATGCGTACTAAACCACGCTATCCTAATCCATTGCTAGTCTACTACCCACACGATGCCCATAGCGATCGCAATCTCGACAACGATGAGGTTTATGGCCCCTGGGAAACAGACGACGAGGGTGCACAAGAGGAAGTAGCACCCATGAAGAGGTGAAATGCCAGACCAGCAGAAGCTGCAAGGCAAGCCCAAAATAGATTATGGTAGATTTAACAAACATGGACACAAACTGTGAGGCCTAAGGGCCTGTCATATTTGTTTCTTTCCTTTTTCTTCTGTCTTTCTTTTATTTAATAAAATGGGAAGCCAATCCCACAATATATAAAAAAATAAAAATTTAGAAAGAAAAAAGAAAAAAACAGAACAGAATTTTTATCAAAACCAATTCTAGTTATATGGAAAACAACCGGACCCTTCCTAAAGTTTAAAAAAGCTATTCACAAAAATAAATATTTTATCATCATATTCGACCGTAATAATGAGTTACAAAAATGCCACACAAAAGAGAGAGTAAGTTCAAAGTTCAAACCAAAAATAAAGATGGTGAGGAGTAGGTGGTATTTGTTCATGGCGGCTGCAGGCTGCAACTTGCAGAAATATGATATTGAAATACGCATGAATGGGAGTTGGTGCGTCTCTTTTACCTTAAAATAATAGACGCAACAATGGGAGTTGGGAAGCTGTGGTATCGCTTGTACTTAAAATACTTGGTGATTTGTTGTAGTGTAGTCTCGCTTCGGGGTAGATAGAAGATCTGAAGCCAAATTTCTAACGTCTCCCTTGGATTTCATTTGCTCCTCCTCCTCACCCAATTCAATACTTTGCCGTTTACATTAAAAAAAACTCTACTTTCAAGCATACATAATTTATTATAATTTTCAATATACAAAATCTAAAATAATTAATTTAAAATTAATGTTCTTCTAATTTTTTAAATGTACACTAATTATGAAACATATATTATTATATTAGCAAGCATATGAACAATGAAAAATTGAAAATTAAACAAAAATAAATTTTGAAAGTGAATTCTTTTAATGGATTAGAGTGAGTAATAGTGAATTTAATTTGATTATTTATCCTGAAATTATAAATTTATTCTGAAACCGCGTAAGATCCACTTGGTGGTTGATGGGTGAAGAGTAGGACAGGCCGGCTGCAATATAATTTTGAAATATGCATTAATCAATCAGAAATCGACAAAATGATCTTCGTGTAAAGTGTCCACAATGGTTTGTTGATGCGTCCTTTTACCTTAAATTAACATACCGGAACTTGCAGAGAAACTTAATTGTGATATATGTTCCCCTCGTCAAAGTGTGAACTAAGGGAAAAGAACATCCATTTATGGACAGCAAAATAACTTGGTTCAAGGCTACCAGAGAGTGTAACTTGAAGCAACCCAAAGTGAACTATCGAAAATTCAATAAGCGGGCAACGAATGTGAACCTTGGGGTTTATTTTTATTGTGATTTTATTTCTTTCATTTTTATACAATTAATAAAACGAGTAACCAATCACACACTTTTAATTATATAAAAAAAAAAAAAGTTGGAAATTGTAATAAGGTCTCATACTTTCTAGGCTAGCCTGATTACTAATTAATCTTTCCCAATGGGTGAAGCGGTTGTTTTTTGGTTGTACTTTGAACACTTGGTGATTTGTTAGTGAAGGAAGCAGCGTTTCTGTCCGGGGTATTTGAAGAAATTAGCAAAGAGCTGAAGAGAATGCTGTTCTTTCTCAACGATGCATATACCAAACAGAGCCAGGATGAAACCGTTAAAAAATAAAAACTGGTTAAGGGAAATCAGGAATCTTGCTTACAGAATTGAAGATCTCGTGGAGGCATATGTAATCCAAGCACAAGTTAAGAAATCATCCCCAAAAAAAGGCTTCAAGAAATTTCTTAAGAGGTTTGCTGGGATTTTTGGGGAGATCAGAGCCCCGTATGGCAACTACTTCTGATTCCCATTTCACTTTCACTTTTCATTTTATAATAATTTTTTATCAATTTCAATAATCATTTTTTATATTTTTCAAACATCTTTTTACATTTTCCAAACATCTTTTTATATTTTTAATATACTTTTAATAATTTTAAATTTTAAAACACTTTTCAAAAACATACCATACATAGAGATTAATGAAAACCATATTGTAGTCCTTAAATGACTAAATTTAGACCAACTCCAATCAAATCCAAAGGGCAATGAACTATATGGGACAGAGAAAATACCATTAATTGAAAATATATGCATATCCCGACCTCTAAATAATCTCATAAAAGATTGTGGCTCGTGTGGGTATAATCATTTGATCGAACAAACAACTATCGAGTTGAATTTCATCTTTTCCTCTATAATTAAGGCTGTCACTTCGAGGACACCCGATATTTAAGGTTTCATAGTTACTGAAATTGATTATTTATGTTTAAGGAAAAAAAAAAAAAAGAAAGAGAAATTTGATTATTAGTCATGAAATTATTTATTTTGTTCCGAAATTGCGTAAGATGCGTAAGGCCGGAGTAGGTGGCCTCGATATCTAGTCAAGGAAGAAGGAGTCGAGGATAGTGGCCAAGTCCACAATTAAATTAATTAATTAATCCGAAATGGAGAGATGATGCGTCTCTTTCACAAAAAAGTTGACCAATAATTAAAAAAAGAATCACTCTTTAGAATTACTTTAATTGAATAAACATGTTGACAGCAATTGCAATTCATAGGTGGCCATCGCTATATTTTATCTTTGATTATGTTTATTACTTAAATAATTATTTTATCTTTATTCCTGATGTAGATAAAGTCTAGAATCACTTTTGAGGGAATAATAACATGTTGACAGCAATTGCAATTCATAGGTGGCCATCGCTATATTATAACTACATTTAATTTTTTTTATTTTGTAAACTTATCTATAAACTAACACAATTTTTCATAAATAAATATTCACAATTATCTATAAATGCTCATTTTTATAGATCAGTACTTCCAATCTCAATATCTTACTCTGTCTCGCAAGATTAATTCTGTTCAAAAATGGCTGAAGCTGTTGTCTCGGTTGTTC
Source organism: Leptodermis oblonga (assembly GCA_016801395.1). Lineage (NCBI taxonomy): Eukaryota > Viridiplantae > Streptophyta > Magnoliopsida > Gentianales > Rubiaceae > Leptodermis > Leptodermis oblonga. The sequence goes on along the minus strand of CM028754.1, from coordinate 42,875,777 downwards.
TTGGAACTCTTCGTGATTTATTGGCTAACGAAGCAAGATTTCTATCCGGGGTGTCTAGTGAAGTTGAAGAAATTAGCAAAGAGCTGAAGCGAATGCTGTGTTTCCTCAAAGATGCAGATGCCAAACAGGGCAAGGACGAAACCGTTAAAAACTGGTTAAGAGAAATCAGGAATCTTTCTTATAGAATTGAAGATATCGTGGAGGCATATATAATCAAAGCACAAGTTAAGAAATCATCGAGAAAAAGAGGCCTCAAGAAATTTGTTAAGAGATTTACTGGTGCTTTTGGGGAGATCAGATCTCTTCACAGACTTGGGAAAGAGATTGAAAAAGTGAAGAGTGAGATAAGCAACCTTACATCAAGTCTCCAGAGGTATGACATCAAAGCAATTTGTCTTAACGGAGGCGAAGGAGAAAGCTCATCTTCAAATCAGAACCAACAATGGGGCCGACAGACTTATGCACATGAAGTTGAAGAGTACTTTGTTGGGATGGAGAATGATATCAAATCTTTGGTGTCACTGGTCACCGAAGACGATGATAAGGAACACCACCTCATCATTTCTATTTGGGGAATGGGCGGTCTTGGAAAGACAACTCTTGCTAGAAAAGTATACAAACACGAAGATGTCCAACGGCGCTTTGACCGCTTTGCTTGGACCTGCGTAACTCAACAAGCTCAGATCCAAGTGATTTTACAGGACATCTTGATGCAGCTTCTCCCGGAGAAAAAAGATGGTGTGAAATCCATGGTACAAAGGGAGTTAGTCCGAGAACTTCATCAGGTGCTGATGGAGAGTAAGTGTTTGGTGGTTCTTGATGATATCTGGAAACTGGATGATTGGGAAAGCTTACGAGCTGCATTTCCTAGTAGTACTCAAGGGAGCATTAATAAACTGTTGATGACTACTCGCACACAAGAAGTTGCAAAGCTTGGATCTCTTTACGAGCTTCAAGGTTTGAGTCTAATGGAAGGATGGGAGTTGCTTCAGACAATATTGTCCTCAAGAACAGGTCCGAATCACTCTTTTTTCCTATTTCAAATTTTTAAATAATATTTTCTTGATCTGTACCGTATATTTTATAATACTGAAAATAGATTTTTTTTAATCCAACTTATATGAATACTTAGCATATTTCCGTGGGATATATACCTGACAGATTTTTATTTTTATTTTTTCTTTCTAAGTTTGTTGTCTATATAATTTTAAAGAAATGAAGGCTGCACATTCCTCATCAAATAAAATTTTCATTTCTTTTACTTTTAAGTTGATTATTGAAAATTCATAAATTTTTCCCTCATCAATTAAGTTTTTAAAATCTAATTTATGTATCCAGATCTAAATTTCCCCCCCCCCCCCCCCCCCCCAGTATTTTATTCATGTTATTATTTGACATCCTTTCAGTTTCACTGGTGTAATTCCACTAGTACATGCGATCATTTACATCTCGGAACATTGACGTTATATAAAATTTCAGGTTCTTATTGTCATCAAAAAGAAAAATAATTAAGGTTCTTACACGTATAAACGAATTGTGAGGTTAAAGTAACTTTTTTTCCAACCTAATATGGTTAATTTTTCTTTCTTTTTTTTTATTTTATTTATCAATCTTTAAGTTATTACTCCTTCGGTTTCAATAAAAAATTTCAGTGATATAGTTATTTTAAGTTATGAGGTACTAGTCATAACAAACTCTTTATATTGAACCGATGGATGGACTATTTTTTTATTTTTTGTAACCATTTAGTTCGGTGTATATGGTTCATGAAATATACAAGCTATGATCTACAGGTAATCATACCAAAAAGTCACCTCCTAGATAGTTTCATTTAACATTGCCTCAGATGAATTATGGGATCAATGATCACTGATTATACGGAAATGCTGATGTTAGAATGGTACTGACTTTCAGATTTCAAAACCAATGCACAGTCATTTAGGGAAATTGGAATGGAATTGGTGTCCAAGTGTGGAGGTCTACCACTTGCAATTTGTGTTCTTGGAGGAATTTTAAAAGATAAGAGTTCTTTAGCAGAGTGGAAAATGGTGAACAAACATATAAGTTCATATCTTATTGAGGTGGAAGAGAATGGAGAGACAGGTGGAGGATCAGTGGGTCGAGTCTTGTCTTTGAGTTATACTGAATTACCATATCATTTGAAACTGTGCTTCCTCTATTTTGCAAATTTTAAAGAGGATGAAATCATAGGAGCAGAGCAGTTATATTTAATATGGATTGCAGAAGACTTGGTTTTGTCACAACACAAAAGAGATGGAGAATCATTCATGGAAGTTGCAGGAAGATACTTGAAAGAATTAGGCAACAGGTCTATGGTTCAACTAGAGGTGGATGAATTATCTATAATTCCAGGGATTCGCTCATGTTGCCTTCACGACGTAATGAGAGACTTGTGTCTGGATAAGTGTAGAGAAGAAGAATTCATCAAATTTATACATCTCCGAAACATAAAGCAGCCCTTGCCTGATTCTTCTCATCCTGCTCATAGATTGGTCATCCACATTGATGATGATGATGATGATGATGATGAGGTACATGCGGTTAGTAGGATCAATGATGCTCGAGAGGATTGGACCCAAACTCGATCTCTGTACCTACGCAGTGAAATAGGACGTAATAAACTGCAAGGTATGGTTACGCATGATTTCATGATGAGAAGACTTGCCATTGAAGGTTTTAGCTTTAAAGAGCATAAGTTTCCTTTTAAGTTGGGAAACTTGATCCACCTCAGAATGTTAAGTTTTAAGTATTGTGTATTGGATGAATTGCCATCATGTATAGCGGATTTGCCGTTGTTACATACTTTTGATCTGGACGGTGTATTTGGAATAAGAATCCCAAATGTTCTCTGGAAGATGAAACGACTAAGGCATTTTTGCGTTTGGGACTTCAAAATAATCGGGGATGAAAAGGTTAGATTACATGGTTTGATTGAGCTGGAGACACTTGAGACATTTGATAATCGCTTTAATGAAATTGCAGATCTTTCAGAATTGGTGAATCTTCGTTATCTCCGGGCTCGAGTGAATAAATCCAATGACGATCTTTATGCTTTGATGGATTCCATTGACAAGAATGGTACAAAGCCACGCAAGATAAGTCTTGAGATTGCGGGTCTTGATTTCACTATTGGATCAGTGAACGGATATGACCTTTTGGTAAAAGTTTTAATGTGTGCAAGTATTGATAAGTTGGTTTTTAAATCCAAATTGGATGAATTTCCAAGTTATGAACCAGGTTTTCTACCACATCTGACTGTGTTGAGATTATATTTCAATAAATTGGAGGAAGACCCAATGGAAACACTAGGGCAGCTTCCTCAATTGCGATCCCTATATTTATTCGGAGATTGTTATTTGGGGGAATACTTGATTTGTCATGAACAAGGGTTTTCTCAACTTAGAGATATGGATATCACATGTCTACCCAATCTAAAGTACTGGAGGGTAGATGAGGGGTCCATGCCTAATCTTTATAGTCTGCACATCAGGTGCTGTGATTCACTAGTGATGGTTCCCTATGGATTGCGATTTATTAAAAGTCTCAAGGTACTGTCCCTTTTTTTAATGCCTCAGGAAATTTGTGACAGGGTAAGAGTGGTAGATGGGCACGAGGGAGTTGATTATTACAAAATCCAACATGTTCCTTCAATTTTAGTAGATTCGCGCGACTAAGAGATCACAGCTACTCTGCAGTAAGGTAATTTCCCAGTTTAACTCCTTTTTTTTTCATTTTTTTTTTTTGGCGCATGGTATTTGTAGATATATAGCTCTCATGCATACTGTCTAACTCAAATTTCCTATCTTCAAAAAAGTTATGGTATTAAATTTCACTATTATACTCATTAATTATTATGATCTTTTGCTTGCAGATCACTCATCTTAATTTTGGAAGATGCATAAGCCCGGTCGAACATATATTCCTCGATCCACACCAATGAAATTTTTCTCCATTTTTTTTTTGGTTTTTGGAATTTGGATGTTATTTGTTATTTTAAAATTTTCAATAAAGTTGCAATTAGTGTTTATATACTCAAGGAATGGTCTAGTTTTGTATGTATGTTTAGTGTATACATAATTTGAGGATTTTATATTATGGTAGTATTTCCAACCAAGAGCATTTGAATTCCTTATAGCAACTTTAATAGGGGAGGAGCATGGTTGTCAAACTCATTCCTCGTGAGTCTACGAGTCCAGGAATCGGAAACGAGTCAGACTCGTTAGAAATTAGTGGAAATACTGAACTCGCACTAGACTCGTTAGACTCGTACGAGTCTAACGAGTCCAGAAAAAAATTATTGGGCTGCATAATTTGAAGGATTAGGCTGCTGGAATGGTTTCTTTTCCAAATTAATTGGGCCATTTTCGGCCCAAACCAACTAAAATTTCTAATTTCCCATTTTTTGTGAATATATGGCTTAATAGATGAAGATGAAGAGGATGTTCAAATGACAACAGATATGCATTTCCAAGATGTTGGGCAAAATAAAGAAGGCAATGAATGAAGCTTTTGAGGGTTATGAATTTGAGAAAAATGTTTCAATATTGGTATGATTATAAACGAACATGTTATTGTTATTTTGCTATGGTTTGTTGAATTAATGACTTGAATTTGATCATGATGTATTGAGATTTGAGGTTACTGCTTGTTAAGGATATTATTTGTTCACAATTGCTAATTTGACACTTTAATGTGGTTTTTTTAAATTCTATTTAAGTTTTATGTTACAAGTATAGTTAAATTTGTGTATGTATTGTGATTGAGAAAATTATTAGAATTAATTATACAATTTAATCCTATTTTTCGATTCTAAGGTCGATTCTACGTTCCGATTCTACAATTTCGATTCTAGACCTAAAACGAGTTTAAATAAATTTACGAGTTTAACAACCTTGGGGAGGAGTGAAATATGTACGGGGTATGTCCATTTATATATTTTATTCAATATTTTGAAAATATATTTTTTAAATAACTTTGATTAAAACAAGTGTGGTTTGTCAAGGCAATTTTAAAGTAAGGAACAAAAGACAAATATTACTCTCTCCCTTCTATTAGAAGGGTCCAGTTTGAATTTTTTTACATCTCTTACCCTTACTAATATAATTATGAGTGAGCTACAGGTAAGGATATAAATGGAACAAATGGTTACAAATTAAGTATTTTAAGTATTGTACCTTGACATCCATAATAAGTTGTACCTACGTAAAGATAAACCTTTCTAATGGAAAGGAGGGAGTAATTTATATTGGTTCGGATTTCTCTTGCAATCCTTATTCACTACTTAAGTTCCACCGCTTAAGATTTTCTAATGCACTATCGTGAATTATTTAAAGGTGTAATTCAAACATACACACACACTTTCTAATCATCGACCTTTTGATGTTAAGACTTTTTACAATAATACCTAATTTAACTCTAAGATAGGATTTTCACCAAATGCTTTAACCTTTTGTCTAATCCACATGTATGGACCTAGGACTTACACAAAACACCCGATATCTTCAAATTAAAATCCTCAATTCACCTTGCATAATTATCTCTTTTCAAGTGTTTAGTGGTTTCTTATATGAGAAAAGATTTGCTAAAAACAAATGAGCTACACTTTAACACAAATACATGAAAATGACACAAAACTATCTTTATGAATATCAAGTTCAAATCCAACTTTTTTGTAAAATTTATTTGGAAGACTTAAATGATGCATAGCTGATAGCTTTTCAGTTCGGCATTATTGGTCTTATTTGGAGTGTTTGGAGTATTTATAAGGCCTCCAAAATCATGCTCCAACGACTTGTTACAAATGGTTAGATAATATCAGTTGACTTTCGAGTCGACATCCGACTCACAACTCTTTCGTTTGCTCATGAAATGTGTCTAACGGAAAGATCATGTCGATCCAGCTTGTGATTCGATATCTCAATCGACACTGCTTTTGAATTCTTGGTTAGGATTTTACTCAGGACTCCCATGTAGCTGACAAACAGAGAAAATATACCAAGTTCAAATTAAGGAGAAGAAATATATAATATATAATTGTCTTTCTTACTTGATGTTTCCCCTAATTGTGAAAGTTTCCAATTATGTTAACTCTAATCAAATGCTGGTTCTCATAATCCACCAAGATAAGTTGTAATTAGTTTATGAACATGTTGAATTTTTGGTATTTGTATATTAAGTTTGAAATGAGAAAATAGAAAACTGATAAAATGGTTTATTATTAATTCAAGTTGGATGGTTCTCTTCAAATTCACTTAAAAGTCTTAACCTTCAAACTTGAATTGATTCATATATGTTTCAGCAGAACTTGTGGGAACCAAAATAAATTGATTCTCTTACAGTTAATATATCAAACCTTTCAGCTGAGTTCGTATTATCAAACAGTTTCAATCTCTTACAAATTTCCGATCTTTCTGAAATGGCTGAAGCTGTTGTCTCGGTTGTACTGGAAACACTTGGTGATTTGTTGGTGGAAGAAGCAAGATTTCTATCTACTCAAGCTGTAGAAATCAGCAAAGTGCTGCAGAGAATGCTGTGCTTCCTCAAAGATGCAGATGCCAAACAGAGCAAGGATGTAACCATTAGAAACTGGTTAAGATAAATCAGGAGCCTTGCTAATAGGATTGAAGATCCTGTGGAGACATGCAATCCAAGTTGAAGCTAGGAAATCATCGGGAAAAAGGGGCTTCAAGAAATTTCTTAAAAGGTTTGCTTGTATTTTTGGGCCTTCACAAACTTGGAACTGAGATTGAGAAAGTCAAAACAGATATAATCAATCTTACCTCAAGTCTCCAAAGGTATGACATCAAAGCCATTGGTAATGATGGAGAAGGAATTATCTCATCATCAAATCAGAATCAACAATGGCTTCGACAGACTTATGCACATGAAGTTGAAGAGTACTTTGTCGGGATGGAGAATGATATCAAATCTCTGGTGTCACTGCTCACAGACGACGACAAGCATCACCGTATGATTTCCATATGGGGAGTGGGCGGCCTCGGAAAGACAACTCTGGCTAGAAAGTTATACAAACATCAAGATGTCCAATGCCACTTTGAACGCTTTGCCTGGACCTGCATAACTCAACATGCCCAGATAGACATGATTTTACGGGACATCTTGATTACAGCTTCTTCCGGAGAAAAGGGATGGTGTTAAATCTATGGAACAAAGGGAGTTGAGTTATGCAGGTCAAGTGCAGACAGAGAGAAAATGTTTGGTTGTTTTGGATGATATCTGGAAATTGGATGATTGGGAAAGCGTATGTTCAGCATTTCCTAGAGTTGAAGGGAATACTAAAATATTGCTCGCTACTCACAACGGAAAAGTTGCAGACATTGGATTTCCCTACGAGCTCAAAGGCTTGACTCAAAAATGAAAGCTGGGAGTTGCTTCAGAAAATAGCATTATCAACTGAAAGAACAGGTCAGAATCTATGCTCTAGGCTTCTTAATGTTTGCTCACTTTTGCTGACAAACTTAGGCCAGTAGTGAGGTTAAATGGAAATTAATTCACTTAAGTAGAAATAGAATGTTGGTTTGCATGTAATAATTCCTCTTAAAGAATTATAGTAAATTATGCAGTGAAAAAAAACGTTTTTTATAAGTCATATGATGAGTTATATAGATAGAAAATGCTCTTGATGTATGTCATCATTCAATTTCAGATATTGAGATTGATCCATGTTTTAACAATGTTGGTAAAGAACTGGTATCCAAGTGTGAAGGTTTACCACTAGCAATTTCTGTACTTGGAGGTGTTCTCAAATATAAGAACTCAGAAGCAGATTGGGAAATGGTCAACACACATATAGGTTCATATCTTAATGACACGGAAGGGAATGGAAAGACAGTAAGCCAAGTCTTGTCCTTGAGTTATAATGAGTTGCCATATCATTTGAAACTATGTTTCCATTGTTTAGGAAATTTTAAAGAGGACAAAAAATATATATATGCAAAGTTTGTATATTTAACATGGATTGCAGAAGGCTTAGTTTTGCCAAAACACCGAAAAAAAGGAGAAACATTGATGGAGGTTGCAGAACGATACTTGAATGAATTAGGCCAGAGGTCTATGGTTGAAATGAAGATGGGTGAGTAATAACTAGCCAAATCATGTCGCCTTCATGACTTAATGAGAGACTTGTGTTTGGAGATATGCAGAGAAGAAGAATTCATGGAAGTTATATATCTCCAAGATGTAAAGCAGCTTTCCCAAGATTTTTCTTATCTAACAAATAATGTTGCTCGTAGATTAGTCACCTACATTGATGATGAGGTAAATGGGGCTGCTAGAATCAACAATTCTCACAAGGATTGGAAGCAAACTCGATCTCTTTACCTATGCTCAAAGATTTCTTGGAGTTGGAACAAGTATACGATTTGGCCGCATGGTATAGTTGTGCAGAATTTCTCGATGCTGAGAATTCTGAAATTTGAAGGCATTGATTTTGGAAAGTAAAGTTTACCCTTAAAGTTGCATAACTTGATCCAGCTCAGGATCTTAAGTTTCGAGCACTGCAAACTGGATGAATTGCCATCATCTGTAGCTACCTTGCCGATGTTACATGCACTTGATTTGCAGGGAATAGATGCTGAAATAGTAATCCCAAATGTTCTTTGGAAAATGACACAACTAAGGCATTTAAATTTAAGTTCAAAACATCAAACCAAAGAAGGAAAACTAAGATTGCTTGGTTTGAGAGATTTGGAGACATTTAGTGGACTTGAAAGTGAGGTGGATGAAATTGCACATCTTTCAGAATGTGTAAATCTTCGAATTCTGGATGCCAATGTGACAGGCGATCCAAATGTTGATGCTTTGATGGAGTGCATCAATATACATGGTCAAAATATACGTCAAACAAAAATTACAATAAACAGTTGTGATTTCGTTAGTTTATCAGGAAAGGGTGTGATCGTCTTAAAGTTATTTTAGTGTGTAAAAGTATTCAATGGTTGACCATTTGTGCAAAGTTGTATGAATTTCCAAGCTATGAACAAGATTCCCTACGAGGTCTAACAAATTTACATGTCTGGAGAAATAGAATGGAGAAAGATTCGATGGAAACATTGGGGCAGCTTCCTCAACTGCGATCCCTGGGATTTGGAAGTGATTCTTATTTGGGGGAATGCTTGGTTTTCCATGAAGAAGGGTTTCCTCAAATTGCGCATTTAGCATTTTATGGATTATTGAATCTAAAGTATTAGAGAGTGGATGAGGGATCTATGCTTAATCTATGCTCTTTGAAAGTTTTGCATTGTAAATCACTAGTCATGATTCCTTATGGATTGCGAGTTGCTAAACATCTCGAAGAATTAGAACTTTGGTGGATGCCTTATTAATTTTGTGAGAAGGTAAGAGTTGTAGATGGCCAAGAAGGAGATGATTATTACAAAATTCAACGTGTTCCTTCAATTTCAATACTTCAACCTGAATGAAGTTCGAGCAAATTTTCAGGTAATTCTTTTTTACCGGTCAAGTTTTTGTGCTTTTAGCAACTCAACTTTATTACTTTTCTATCTTCTAAAGAGTTGTAGTATATCCATTGCTATGATATATTTTTATGATTTTGTAATAAAACAGTACTCCCTCCGTGGATTCTTCTAATGGAATAGAGGGAGTATTTTTTACTTTCCGAAAAAACATTAGTATTTCTGCACCGAAATCGTTACAACAATATTAATTTTACCTCAAAATTACAATTTAACCATTTCTTTTTTTCTGTAACGTATTCCTATTTTCTTTATTTGCTCAAGTCAATGATCATCAATCACAATGTTATCAGGAACAAATATTTCCACAAAATAAAATACAATTTCAATGCACAGTTTTCTTTTCTTTGTTTGCAAGTTCCAATTTTGCAATTAATAAGTCTAACTAACGAACCATATGTTTATGTCATCTTAGCAGGCACAATTCACTGTAAGCTCCATACCTGGCTTAAAAGTGATGGATTTCTCTATCATACCAGCTCCAGCATAGATACAAGGCTGCAGTTTGAAGTTTGAAGTCGTCGTCACCAAAATCTGTGACTGCAATGCTTTGGATTTCTTACACCAGGGACTCCATGAATGCCACTGACCAACAGAGAGAAGACATATTTATCTACCATCCATGGACAAGAAGCGTATAATGTATAATTGTCTCTCTTTGCTCGACTCCTCAGTCCTCATGCATGTTATTAAATGTTTTCCCCTAATTGGGAAAGTTTCTATTTCTGTTCTTCTCATAAACTCTAACCAAATGTTGCTTCTCTCAGTCCACCATTGGATAAGGAAGACAGGAACAAACTACTATCAAATATAGTAATGACGAACACATATATAGTTAAAGGAAAGAAAGAAAAAATAAATAAATAAAAAAATGAGGGCAAATGAAAATGCAGCCTCTTGTGTTTAAGCATATCCTTAATCCACCAATGAAGGACTAATGAAGCCAGACACACACACAACAAAAAGGAAAAAAGAGAAAGGAAAAAAAAAAAAAAATACTCTGACCATTTAAGATAAATTGTCACTAGCAAGCAACAGTACCTCATTTGTCCATGAAATCAAAACTCTAAGCCTATTACACAAGTTCAAAACCTCAAATTTGGCTTCTTAATTACCATGAAAATCTCTCACCAACCAAAGGATGAAAAAAAAAAATTTAAAAACACCAAGCATCAGATTTAGAGAAAGAGTGTACCTTGGTTGTTGATGGTAGTGTGGTTGAGGGATAATCGAGAGAGGAGGTTGGTGACAGTGGGAGTCTGAGACGAATTAAGATGAAATGAGGGTTGGGATGGTGATGGTGGAAGAGGCAAAGAATGGGGGGTGACTGCCCACTTTTGGGTAATCATTCCCTCATTTGTATTCCCATTCTCATTACCCCACTTTGATCACCCCAAACCAAACACCCTCTTACAACATCAATCTACAACTGTCAAACATCTTTTTAGGTATTCCAAACATGAGAATGGCAAGTCCATCATACTCTCAACTTCAAGAGATTCGGACACAAGAGAGTTCAGAACCATTTCCCTTCTTATAGACTTTCCAAACCCCCTACAAACTACAAGGGATGTATTGCACACCCAAGGAACCGAAACTGTGTATGCCAGACCGTCACAAAAGCCCTTACTTCCCAGCAATGCATCTCTATAAGCTCTACACACATTGGGGACATACTTCCCCATTGGCAAAACGTGTAAACCAGGAGAAGCAGATGAATAATCACTCAATTCTATATCTGAATGAAGGTTCACGACTACAGTGCCATGATCTGGATGGAGCTGGTTTCCTAGAGCTCTAAGAAATGGGGAATCAGGGTCCCAGAGTTTGTTAGGAAAGATGTTGTCACCGTCATAGGCATCAATGAAAACAATGTCATAAAGGGTAGTACTCTCAGTGATGAACTTCTCAGCATCTGACTCATGTAAGAGGAGTCTTTCGTGAATACCTTTCCACAGTAATTCAGAGATAGGATCAGGTTTTGAGCATGCCCCCTCCCCAGATGTTGTCATGACTGCATATTGCGGGAACCCCATAGCTTCAGTTGAGGCATAAATCACAATGGGGTCAATTTCTACAATGTGGACTACTGCACCTGGATAGATCATACTTCCGAAGTTAGTGCATGACATATGAAGTAACTGAAGGCACAATAAGAAGGCCTAAGGCCCTGTTCATTTCCTTATTTCAAAAACATGTTTTTGGAGTTTTGAATTTTTTACTAATTTCTGATCATTCCCAATACACTTTTTTACTTGTCAACTACACATTTTTATACAATAACACTTTTCACAGACATGAAGATAAGATTTAGTTCAGGTATCCAACCTTGAATTTTACTAGCCAAAAACAACGGAATGCTTCCCCCACCATGACCAATGCATAAGATATTCATGATTTTCTTCCCACATTTAGCTCCACTGAGATCATAGTTGCAAGATGAGATGGTAGCTAATCCTGCAGATATCATGCTCTTCACATCTGCAAGGAATGTGAAATAGTGATTTCAAAGTAACTATCAACATGAAGCATCCAAGTACTTTAAATGGTAGATAATTACTGCAGATTATCAATCATAAGGACAGAGTACAACCAACAGAAAAAGCAAAATAGTAAAAATGAATTACAAAAAAAGAATGCCTCAGTAGCAAGAAAATCCTTTTTCAGGATATATTGGTACTGATTTCATTCTGGTCTGTATTGTCATGATGCAAAAGTTGATGTTTCTAATAGGCAAAATCGAAGTAACAATGGTTCTCAAGCAGACAATTGCAGCAAAGGCAGGAACTTTTCATCCTTCATAAAAAAACCATAAATAGTTTTGAGTAAATTTTGTCATGAAGTATAGGCTGTATAGCCCCCAACAAAAGCAATGAAAAGAGGAATTTACATGGAACAGCTAGACAATGTGGCTGCTGCATAAGGATTAGAGAAGCAGGATCAGACTCCCCATAAGCAGCCATTACTTTGACAGTGCTCTGTCAAGTAAGATCGTTAAAATGAAGAGTTCGCCATTGGTAACCAATAATCCTGAATCCTTTGTGCCCATTAGCAGGATTTCTCTCAGCATACCTTTGCTGAAGCCAACTCTCTGCAGCATGCCAGTGTGCTTTTTCCTACATCAAATTCGAAAGACTTCAGCACTAATGGCTAGTAACAAATCTACAAATACTCCACTTTCAGAAGAAATGCCAAAACTTTCAATACCCTTTTTTCCACCCAATTATCAAAGATGAACAATAGGAAGTGGGACCCTTATATTTGGCCACTACAAGCTGTTCAAGGCAGGCAAACCCAAAAATACACACAGATGATTCTACAAGACTCCTTTTCCAGTTAGGGCTGCGCCCTTTCGTACTGACCGAGATACGGAAGAATGGAGCTCCTGGCTAGGAATTCAATGCATGATCCGAGAAAATGATAAAAGAACAAACAAAGAGGCTTTGATCAACGGATCGTATCACCTCTGCATTTATGCTGCTAACCACTACTGAGTAAACGACCAAAGATGGGAAGTCCAGGTCAAGGTTGATTGATTAGTTCTGTGGTCAGGTGAAGGAGAAAGATTAGCAGCTTCTTCTATAAACGGAATTTTATACTTGCCATGCCAATAACCGGATTGGATCACGATCCAGTACTGTAGGAAGAAGGAAAATCTCTTATATGAATAGGATTCAGTGCTCAAGTCGTCCAGTCCCGAGTGGGGAAGATTGCTTCTATCCGTCAAGCATTGGAGTCGTGCCTGAATCCTTTGTTCGTTCACCTGACAAAGTCTTATTACAGGCTCAAGCTTCTGCTCTTGCGGCGCTTCCAATTTCCACCTATGTCAGCTCAACCTGTAATTCACTACACAACTCGTTTTCTAAATCCCAACTGGTGCAGAACCCTAGATAGAGCTATTGCCAGATTTCAGCTCAAATGAGCTGCAGTTCTTTCTTCTTTCAAACAAAGACCTTCTTGTACACGTCCTCGAGGGCAGCATTCATGGCAATCATCATCTAAATTCCTAGCTAACCGCATTAGAATTGTAAGAGAGTGGTTTTTTCTTTCTTTTTTTCCTCAGGTTCATTTAAGCTGAAGTCTTCGCCAGACGGAACCGAAAAAGACCTGGTTTGGTTCCACACATATCAGACAGAGGACAGGGAAATTTATCCACTCAAACTAGAATAGCCCTCACTCCTAACTCCAACAGCAGCCCTTAATTGCGATTCTAATTGGTTCCTGGTCTTGGTCAGAAACCACTGTGTTTGCGCAGGCGGTCCAACAAAGAGGCGAAGTAGTGGTATCTTTCTTTCCATTACTATCTTACCAGTCAAGTGGTAAGGTAGGGCGCTATTCGATGAAGAAAACAGACTTTAGGAAAGTGGTTCAGGTAGCTCAGCTGGTTAGAGCAAAGGAGTCTATTGCGCGCGTGAGGGCTTAGCGCTAGGAGTGGCACTTGCCTTACCTTCGTTAGTAGAGGGGTGAACGTAGGAAAGAAGAGTTGTTTTTTCTATTCGCTTGGGATTCTAAAAGATCTTTTGTGTGTTCCCAGATTAGATCTTTTGGACTAGAAAGGAGCAGGTGAATCAGTCACGGTTGCCAAGGGTGACTCCATTCATTCCTCTTGTTCAACTAGTCTACTTCAAAGAAAGGCTTTCTTGAAGAGGCTGGGCTGCTTCCTTTTTTGGCGCCCGCCCTTTATTACAGCATGGAATGTGCGGGAGCGAACCCCTTATTAAGAGCATGATCTTTTTATTGAGACTAATTCTGCCATATATGGTTATAAAGAAAATGAAAAAAAAAAGCTTCATCCGGAAAGAAGCGACAAGAGAAGGGACCTCCTACGTTAGGAATATGCTTTCTGCGGATAAAGACTACTTTCCTATTCGCTTGCCTTGCGCCTGTGGTTTGTACCTGGATTCCTGGGATTGTAGTTCAATCGGTCAGAACACCGCCCTATCAAGGGGGAAGTTGCGGGTTCGAGCCCCGTCAGTCCCGACGGATTAAATAAATACATCAATTCATCTCTCCATTTTCTGTTAAAAGGGGGACAGGAAGCAGAATTTAACTACTTAAAAAAGTCTTATTCTATTCCACTTGGTTCTTGATGTACCATAATTGCTGCTTGAAAGAATTACCCTTGCTGTTTATTACGGGGAAGAAGACAGAAGACAACAAAGGATAATCAAGTGCAAAAAACACAGTAGAATTACGCAACACACGCTGCTGGTGTGCTTCCTGCTCGCAAGGAAAGAAAGAAGAGCGACAAAGTCAAGTTCAGATTGGACTGTTTGCAGCATGGAAGCAGATTACCCAAAAAATCCCTGGGAACAATGAAAAAAAAAGATATCTCGGTAACGAAAACTATAGGGGGCTGTATTGGCGAGATCCAACGGTGAACAGCTGCCCAAAAGAAATACCGCCTGGAAGTCCGAGGACCTTTAGTACTGTACTCTACCCCCGAACCAGCAGCCTTCGCGCCAAGCAAGACCGCCCTTGTCCCCTTCCTTTCTTCATTCCGCCCCCTTCTTTGCTTTGTTCCAATAGAGTCTAAGGCAAAGAAGTTCGTATACCTACTTTACTTACTGGACGAAAGGGAACGAAGTTTCGTTTCCGGGTTTATCGGTTGGATTCAGTCAGCGTCACGACATAATCAAAAGGAAGGAGTGAGGCTTTGGTTACCGGCGAACGCTTCAAAAGGCGACCCTCTCGAGTTTCCTTCTTTAGCAGCCTCAATTGAAGTAGCCTTTCGTCGCCCTACCAAAGGTGCGCTCCGCCCGTTCCGAATGCTTCTCCGATCCGGAAGTTCTCGCGAAGAGAATAAGATGCTGCTCCCCCTCCCTCTGTCTTTTCCCGCTTTGCTAATCTTCCCCTATAACGCGGGCCGGGCGGCGACGGGCGCGGGAGGAAGAAACGAAACCTAAGATTAAGATAAGGCGCTCATCAATCCATAGGAATTCAATCCTAGATCTCGTCCCGTAACAGCATGAATGCGCCCTCAAGGGGCAGAGGTTTAGGATGGTATGGTAAGGCATTTCTTACTTACCAGGCTGGGATATAATCTAAGGTTGTTTTCTATGTAGGTAGGAGAGCTGGGCGTATTGTCTGTGCCAATTGCCATTTAGCAAGTAAGCCCGTCGATATTAAGGTTCCACAGGCGGTACTTCCCGATACTGTATACCAATAAAAATGGAAAATGAGAGACCCAAAGTAATGAGAAAATGACTTCCTCTCCGAACCGCAGGAGATAGTTGCCCATCATACGGCTCACCAACTTCACTTGCCTCTATGGGGGGCTCGCTCCAAGCAGGTTCGGATCACTTACAATACACGGCTCTACGACGGAAAGGGTTGGGTTTTAGAAGCGTTTTCAATATTCTTCTTTTTTTGTATTTGTTCGATGAGAAATGCGAGTCTGTTTTGTCCACTTTCTTCTCTATAAAAATGATCAAAAAGGACACATGCAAGTCGAACGTTGTTTTCGGGGAGCTAGGGAGAAGGAAAAGAGGCTCCTAGCTAGTTTAGTGCTTTTTGGGGAAGGTAGGGGGGTGCTTTATAGGGCGGACACTAACTGCTTTCTTCCATCAAGAAAGCCAGGAAGCCTTCTCTATACGAGATGGAATGGAATAGGGACCGGAAAGAGGGAAGCTCAACAAGCAATCAAGAAGCACGCCCTAGAACGAAAAGCAGAAGCGCCTGATCCCACTAGATCTGAGGTACATAAATATATTTGTCAGCTTGCCTTTACATGGGAAAATCCCATTCCTTAGCTGAGGCAGGCATACCGACCTGATACCGATGCGTTCATATCGTCAGCGTAGGAAGGCCAACCGAGCGAAGCTCTTTCTTTTTTTGGCCGTGCCGTGAAGTGAAATTATAAAAATAAATAAATAAATAAATAAAATCCAGATTCGTAGTATTACAAATGAAGAAATAATGACAAGGGAGTGGAGACTGAACTGGTCTAGAAGAAGGGTAAGCTCGCACTGAAACGGTGCCGTTTCCCTTGTCCGAAATTGCTCGGTTGAGCATTTGATCCGTCGTCGGTTCCCCACCACTCTGAGGAGTACAGCCAGTCGCCTTCATCTGAAACACGACGATGCCTCGCTGTAGAATACTGGCGAAGATTGGAAATTAATCCCAAAATTCTTGCTTTCTTTGTCATTGATCGGAAAGGGATTTGAAGGAAAATTTTCCTACGAGCAAAATAAAGTTAAAACCCTCCAAAAACCCTAGAGAAGGGAAAGCTGTGGTTTTTGGCTCAGTTCGTCAACCCCGCGGTTTTTTGATTTGAACTTTGAAAAGAGTTAAGGCGCGACAATAGTAAAATTCGTCGCTAATTCAACGACAGTATATTTCACCACAAAATCAGAATCGGTGACAAATTGTAGCACTTTCAGCGATGAATGCCATATGTCAACGCCCTTACAGAAAAAACAAAGCAATGTCAATTTATATTTCCTGTAGAATAACTGTTGTAAGATAGCAGGTTCCCCCACTAAATTCAACTGTAACAGGGAAACATTTCCTGTAGTTCTGAGAAAATGTGGAAAGGCGAAAGGTAAAAGGGGATATTTTGGCTTGAAATCTTTGCTTTTTTCCGAGTGGCGCTAAAATTAGAGTTTCAGCATCTATTCTTGTCTGTGTTGAGTATTTACTGGTTTAGGCTTGCTGGAACTGAAATAACTTGCTGTTGTTCTTCAGATAATGATCAATTACTTGGAAGCAAAAAACAAGGCCAGGGGAGGATCACTTTCTAGCACAAAAAAGGATAGTTCTTTTTCAAATCGACACACAAAGTGTAAGGTTATCCCAAGACCGGTTGCTGCTGCTGCTGGTGTCCCTGTTAATGCAAGAAGAGAACTCAAAGAAGTGGTTGTGAGTAGAAATGTTCTTCAAAGTAGACAAAGGACAGTTACAACTGCTGATCCAAGCCAGAAAGCGAATATCCGGAAAGGAAGCGCGAAACCATTGCCGGATAGACTGCTCAGTAATTCGCCAATGATAAAAAGATAGCCTTTTGAGTAGCCTTCTTATAGATTGGTGGTTCTTTTTTGCAAATACCAAATGTGCTGCAATCCCACATTGAAGAGAAGTTAGAGCTAATGTATTCTAGGTTGAGCTTGTTAACATATAAGCCTATGTGAGGAGCATTTATATTACTCTTTGAACAGAAGAATTGCATAGTTATTGACCAAAAGAATCATTTCAATTCCTACTCTTGTCGTTAAGGTTTAAAACATACAATTTTTCGGACTAATCTATGCTATAGAGGTTAATCAAAACTATCGAAAAGACTTCCATCAAGAATTCATAATCGCGGTCTAGATTCGTTCGGGTTTAGAGCAGAACATCCTTCAATTTGCACTCCTTGTGTTGCTCTTTTACTGGTTTCTTTAGAACACAAGTAAGAGAGTGATTCCAGCCATGAAACCAAGGTTGGTTTCCTAGTAACATCATCAGATTCAGCAACATGTTGAAACAATTGATTGAGGATCACATTCTGTTCCTCTTTAGGCAGTTGGACAACCAACTGAGCTAATTGCTTCATTAAACTTGGCAGAACCTGAGAAAAAAAACACAGTTCCCTCAGTCCAATTTCCCCAACAAAGCCGACTCAAGAAAGAACAATGAATCCTTAAGAGGCAAAAAAGAGGGCTAGATACAAAGATCAGCACCAACTTACCTGCACGTCAACTAAGGAAAGAAGCCGGACAAGCAATTCGAAGAGTTTCTTACAAGGTTCCCAGCCTCCTTCCTTACTCTTCATGAAATCAGCCCCGTCTCCATAGACCCCACTACACATGCTGCTGGCTTTCTGAACTATACTGTGGATACAATAAAATATTGATGGACTACCAGCAGGAAGATTTCTAACCACTGCCACGACACCAGAAGCCATTCCTTCAAAAGGGGTAATCCCAGGATATCCCTGTATTAGCAATTTGAAATTAGTTCACTCAACTTAAAATTGTAAAATGTAGAAAAGAACAGCTAACAGTACCTCAAAAGATCTCTCCATGTAATAGAAAACAAGTTGCTCCTTCAATGAAGCTCTGTCATCCTGGTTAGGATCCTTGCCAGAAGATATGAATGCAACAAATATAGAATGTGAAGCTCTTGCCACTTTCACATTTGTATGTCCCATATATCTAATCACGAAAATTAAGGAATCAATGACATTCACCGTAATCAGTTATTGAATTAGCAATCCCCAGTTAGCATTTCACAAAATTAACTTATAGTAGGATACAGGAACATAGTTGGAGCCACCACCTTCCTGAACAGAGGTTGGTACATGCTCAATGCAAGTTGGGATAACCCGCATGTAAAATAAGATCCGAGCTGTCTGCACGGCATCAGTTGACCATTTGTAATCCTGTTTATGCCCTACAAAATAAAAGTCATCCAGTTATGAGCCAAACACATACTGATAGTTAAAGGAGATTCATAAAGCAGATACAAGACCATGTACTTGTCAAGTCATTGTAAGACGGCATGGATTCTACAAAGGATATGCACGCTGATTCATTCTCCTGAACTCTTACTACTGCTGCTCTGATTGTCTCCTTATACTCAGGCAAACGTATCCTCCGGAAATATTCCATACAAGAAAAAGAGACCAATACCTTAACTGAAACTGTCAAGTCAGAATTGTGGTTAAGATCAGGGCTTAACCTGTATTTCGTAACTGCCAGTGCAAAAAGTACAACCATAAGAAAAGCAGATTCAGAAATTTTCTCCAAATCCTCAAGTAGCCCAATCTTGATATCTTGAAGTACCAAAGCAACATCTTGATGCTGAAAGTAGATGTCCTGACAATATTCCCAGATGAGATTCTCTATAATATTCTTGCTTTCATCTTCAGCTGCAATGTATTGATTGCTAAAAACTCAAGTTATTGCTCCTGCTTCCTTAAAACTGGTACTGGCCAAATGTTCTTTAATCTCAGAAAGCAACTGACCCTGAAAGTGTGAGTAGGTGAGGCAAGTATCTGCTTATAGATGCGCCGTAAAGGAAAAACTTCACCCAATAAAGCAAAAGCAAGGCATAAAGCCAGCGGAGCAGAATATGAAATAGAACCACATCGAGCTGCAGCTAAGGAGATACATTGTAGGAGAAGACTATCTCTCGATTCAATGGCTAAATAGTTAACAATTCTAATTCTAGATACCAATCGTCCTGCTACTGTTTTGATCAGTTTCTCAGCTGAATTTCTCAAATCCAACAAAGTATTTGGTCCAGATTTATTGATAAACCTCAGCACACCAGCTGCTGCCATAGGCAAAGCAAATAAAGAATAAGATGGCTTGCTGTAACCTAACATCTCACTTTGGAAGAGATATACTTTATCAGTAGAATGCGAACTTGTGCAATTAGAAAGAACCCATTCAATCAAATGCAGAATCATGAGTCCATAAGGAATACTACAACCAGGACCATCTTTTTTCTCCCAAATCTCAAACAAGAAATCTAAGACTCTAACAAAATAAACCTTCCCAGATGATGACAAAGCATAACCAATGCCTGCAAGAACCCTCGGCAAAGCTTCTTCAGACAAGCCAATCAACCAATATTCTTCTTCAAGTAGCTTGCAAAGCAACTCCAAGCAGACAGTTTTGGATTTTTCAGATACACATGGCATGAAAGAAATAGCTCACAGAAGGAGAACTCCTTCGGAAAACAAAATTGATCTTCTGTTGACACTGAATCTCTCAGAGAAAATATGAAAGAGGACCTCAACCATGGAGTCAATCATCAAAGATGACTGCCTAGATGATTTCCTGACCCAGATGTATAGAAGCCTAAGAAAGAGCGGGTATGACTCCTCCAGAAGAGACACGTTAGATAAAGATAGAATTGGCAGTAAGAGCTTAGCATGAGGATCCGCAACATGAAGGACATTCTGAGAGTCACAAAGGATCTTCAAAGACTGCAGATCATGATGATCAAATGACTGTGATTTAAGTGAGTCCCTAAGATCAGTCCATGCTTGGATAATGGCTCTGGATGATGGGGAAGAAGCATTTCTTAATCTGATGCTGTCATCAACACTGTGGGTGGATCTCACACCCAATTCAATTCCATAAACGCAGAAGCAGCATTTGAACTTCAGATATTATAGAAGCAAAGATGCAATTTTTGCCCTCAATATTTTTTACAAAACTTTGTCACCCACGTGTTTCTTTTTAGTCGATCTTTTGATATAAAATATCTTCAACATGCATTTATAAGAATATTGATCCAATTGTACGTGCCTTCCGATCATACCCACTTGCAATGTAGCAGGGAAAAATGTCATTAATTCGGTTCATTAAAGAGTCTACATAAGTTGGATACCGTGTGGGGCTACAACATTATATAGACAGAATGGGTGGTCTTTCAACACATTATTTCGTTTACAATTCACTTTTATAATTATGTGAATTACAAACTCGAAATTATTGATAAATTATTAATCTAACAATAATACTAAGGAGGCATTTGGTACGTGGGTTCGGAAATCAATGAATGAAATGATAGAAAATATAGATGTTTGTTGTTTGCTTGGTGGGTTGGGGATTGAAGATTTGGTAATAAAACCCAAACAGTTAGTAATTAGCCAAACTTATGAGGGGTGAGTTTCAATCTCATTCCTACTCTTCTTTTTTATGTTTGCACTTTCTTTTTTCTTTTTTATTTGCCTCTCTTTTTCTTTCTCTATCTCTTTCTTGTTATTTATACTTTACTACTTTTTAAAAGAAATTTATTTTTTTTAAAAATAACAACAATTTTTGTAAAAAAAATATTTAAAAAAAATACCAAAATAAAAATTTTTAAAAAAATCTTCCAAATATAAAAATATTTACTTCATTATTTGGAAAATATGACTTCATATTAGTGATAAAGTTATAATACATAACCTAGCTTAGCTATATTTTAAGGGAGCTCAAAAGGATTTTGCGATCAGAGTGCTTACAAATACTTTATTTGAGACCGTAGAAATTATTCATCTTTATTTTTGTTTTAGCATTACTGTAGTAGAGGTACGGCAATTAAGACCCCCTCTCCAAAGTTCAAAATATTTTTTAATAATTAGGATAGCCAACCCCAGTAGTCACTTAATCGTTTCTAAAATAAAATAAAAAGAGCTATATTTTAAAGGTAAAAATGATATGTAGTGAAGCATTTTCATACCCAATATAGAGGCTAAACCAAACAATACTTTTGAAATGACTCACATCCTTATTTCATTCTCAAACTTATTTTCGTTCCTATTCCCAAATTTAAACCAAACGCCAAACGCCCCCTAACTAACATTATAGACTAACATTACCTATATTTATGTTTTTTTTGTTTAATTGCATGTTAAATGAGAATTTGATGAATATGTTTGGAATGACACGATAATTAATAATATTAAAAAATGTCAGTTAAAATGGAACTTTCATGCTGGAGTAAGAACTAGCATGAAAGTTGCGCTCTTACGGCTAGTGCAGTTGTTCTTATTTTATTTTCTTCTTCCAAGCCTTCACACTCACTGACTTACTTACGGGATCTCAAATCTCTCTCAACGCCGAGAATTTTTTATGTACCTTTTAGTATTGAAGGAAATTTTATCAGAGATTTCACATATATGACTCTTATTGAAGCATATATATACTCACGGGGTGAGTGCAGGTCCTCCGGTTTTAAAGCAAACTCCTCATTCATTAGGTCGGATTGGAATCGGTATTGATATACCAATTCGACACCAATTTAAGGAAGGATGAAGTATCTTCCAAGTTAAAGAGGTCAATATGATTCGATCCTAAACTATCTTCCACATGCTGATTGCCGGGCTGAGTTCCTTCATCTCCGTGCCTTTATTTCATTACTTTCCAATCGTTCACACCTCCTCACTAACTATTACCTCTGTTATAAAATAAGTGTCATTTTAACCTTCAAAATTTATCTCAAAATAAGTGTTATTTTCACAAAACAATAATAAATTATATATATTTTTTCAAATTTACCCTTATTTAGAATTACCTCCATCAAAAAATAAATGTCATTTTAATCTTCAAATTTTGTCCCTGAATAGATGTCATTATCACAAATCAATAATAAATTGTACTATATTTTCCAAATTTATCCTTATTTAGTAGGTTCCAATTAATTGAATTAAACATTTTCAGTACATTTGAAAATACCATATGATTTTGAAAACTGGTAAAGACTAATACTCTGTTTTATGTCATAAATTCTAACTACTACTATAATCACGTTATCGTTTTGGGGTAATTTTTTTTATTATTATTAAAAATGATGGTAACATTGTAATCAATAAGAGTAATATTAAATAAGATTATTATAATTATTTTAGTATTTTTTTTAAATCTATGTGAAAAGTGTTAAAATGACATTTATTTGGAGACGGAGAGAATACATTACTATACTCTTAAAATATATCACTATTACTATTTATTAGTATCAATGTACTATTAAAGAGTAATAAACACAAGTTACATTACTGATACTCTTCTAGGAAAGTTATTCCCTTTATACTAATTATAAATTTTTTACCTTTCAAAAGTAGGTTGATAATGTTGGACCAGACTCCAGAGGATCCCCACCCGAAATTATTAGACGGTGTAATGTCCCACATACTTCAATATTTTTCTGAATGTGAACAGAAGAATCAGGTCCCAGGGAAAGTAAAATAGCTTTTGATGATGAACGGCAAAATAAATTGTTTGTCTACTACTTGTAGGAAACCCTCTCATTCAGCTTATTATTATCAACAACTTTCATACTCTCTCATCTGATTATCAATAATCTGTTCAAAAATGGCTGAAGCTGTTGTCTCGGTTGTTCTTGAAGCTCTTTGTGATTTCATAGCGAAAGAAGCAACGTTCCTGTCTGAGGTTTCGACTCAAGTTCACGAAGTTCAGGAAGAGTTAGTGGAAATGAAACGCTTCCTTAAAGACGCAGACGCCAAACAATCCGAGAATGAAAGTATTTTTCTCTGCATCAAGATAATCAGGAGTCTTGCTTACAGGCAAGGGCGTTTCTATATATGTATATATATATATTAGCATATAATTATTCAATTTTTCGTTAGATCCCTTATATTTATTTTCCTGCCTACGCCACTGCTTACAGGGCTGAAGATCTTGTGGAGACGTATGCAGTCCGGGTTGCTGCTAGGAAATCGAAACCATCATCATCAGGCATAATCAAGAAATTTCTCAAGAGGTTTGCTTGTTTTTTGGGGGAGATCAAATCTCTTCACAAACTTGGAACTGAGATTGAAAAGGTCAAAAGAGACATAAACAACACTATAGCAAGACTCCAAAAGTATGAAGTCTTAAGACCAGCCATTGGTGTTGGTGGAGAAGGAGAAAGCTCATCATCAAATCAGAACCAACAATGGGGTCGACAGACTTATGCACATGACGATGAAGAGTACTTTGTTGGGATGGAGAATGATATCAAATCTTTGGTGTCACTGCTCACCGAAGAGGATGATAAGGAACACCGCCGGATCATTTCTGTTTGGGGACTGAGCGGTCTTGGAAAGACAACTCTTGCTAGAAAAGTATACAAACACGAAGATGTCCAACGGCGCTTTGAACGCTTTGCTTGGACCTGCGTAACTCAACAAGCTCAGATCCAAGTGATTTTACAGGACATCTTGATGCAGCTTCTCCCGGAGAAAAAAGATTGTGTCAAATCCATGGTACAAAGGGAGTTAGTCCGAGAACTTCATTAGGTGCTGATGGAGAGTAAGTGTTTGGTGGTTCTTGATGATATCTGGAAATTGAATCACTGGAAGAACATCTCTTCTGCATTTCCTAGTAGTACTCAAGGGAGCACTGGTAAACTATTGCTGACTACTCGCCCACAACAAGTTGCAAAGCTTGGATCTCTTTACGAGCTTCAAGGCTTGAGTCAAATGGAAGGCTGGGATTTGCTTCAGACAATATTGTCCTCAAGTACAGGTCCGAATCACTTTTTTTTCCTATTTCAAAATTTTAAATACGAAGTAATACTTTCTTGATATGTACCGTCCATTTTATAATACTGAAAATAGATTTTTTTAATCCAACTTATATGAATACTTAACATATTTCCGTGGGATATATACCTGACAGATTTTTAGTTTTTATTTTTCCCCTTCTAAGGTTGTTGTCTATATAATTTTAAAGAAATGACGGCTGCACATTCCTCATCTAATAAAATTTTCATTTCTTTTTCTTTTAAGTTGATTCTTGAAAATTCATAAATTTTTCCCTCATCAATTAAGTTTTTAAAATCTAATTTATATATCCAGATGTAAATTTTCCCCCTGATAATTTTATTCATGTTATTATTTGACATCCTTTCAGTTTCACTGGTGTAATTCCACTAGTACATGCGATCATTTACATCTCGGAACATTGACGTTATATAAAATTTCAGGTTCTTATTGTCACCAAAAAAGAAAAATAATTAAGGTTCTTACACATATAAACGAATTGTGAGGTTAAAGTAACTTTTTTTCCAACCTAATATGGTTAATTTTTCTTTCTTTTTTTTTATTTTATTTATCAATCTTCAAGTTATTACTCCTTCGGTTTCAATAAAAAATTTCAGTGATACAGTTATTTTTAAGTTGTGCGGTACAAGTCATAACAAACTCTTTATATTGAACCGATGGATGGAGTATTTTTTTTAATTTTTTGTACACCATTTAGTTCGGTGTATATGGTTCATGAAATATAGAAGGTATGATCTACAGGTAATCATACCAGAAAGGTCACCTCCTAGATAGTTTCATTTAACATTGCCTCAGATGCATTATGTGATCATTGAGTTATATGGAAATGCTGATGTTATAAGTATCGTTTTGACTTTCAGATTTCAAAACGAATGCAGAGTCTTTTGAGGAAGTTGGAATGGAATTGGTATCCAAGTGTGGAGGTCTACCACTTGCAATTTGTGTTCTTGGAGGAATTCTAAAAGATAAAGAGTTCTTTAGCGGAGGGGAAAATAGTGAACAGAGATTTAAGTTCATATCTTATCAACGTGGAAGAGAATGGAGAGACGAGTGGAGGATCAGTAAGGTCGAGTTTTGTCTTTGAGTTATAATGAGCTGCCATATCATTTGACACTGTGCTTCCTTTGTTTTGGCAATTTTAAAGAGGATGAAAAGATAGAAGCAGAGCATTTATATCTAACATGGATTGTAGAAGACTTGGTTTTGTCACAACACAAAAGAAAGGGAGAATCATTGATGGAAGTTGCAGAAAGATACTTGAAAGAATTAGGCAACAGGTCTATGGTTCAACTAGAACTAGAGGTGAATGAATTATCTATAACTGCAGGGATTCACTCATGTCGTCTTCACGACGTAATGAGGGACTTGTGTTTGCATAAGTGTAGAGATGAAGAATTCATCAAAGTTATATATCTCCAAAACATAAAGCATTCTTCTTATCCTACTAATAATACTGCTCATAGATTGGTCATCCACATTGATGATGATGATGATGAGGTAGATGCGGTTAGTAAGATCAATGATGCTCGAGAGAATTGGACCCAAACTCGATCTCTGTGCCTACGCAGTGGAAGACGCAGTGAAATACGACGTGATAAACTGCAAGGTATGGTTACGCATGATTTCATGATGCTGAGAAACTTGCCATTGAAGGTTTTAGATTTTGTCAAGAGCATAAGTTTCCTTTTAAGTTGGGAAACTTGATCCACCTCAGAATGTTAAGTATTGTAAATTGGATGAATAGCCATCATGTATATAGCGGATTTGCCATTGTTACATACTCTTGATTTGAAGTTCGAATATGGAATAACAATCCCAAATGTTCTCTGGAAGATGAAACGGCTAAGGCATTTTTGCGTTGGGAGCTTCAAAATAATCAGGGATGAAAAGGTTAGATTACATGGTTTGATTGAGCTGGAGACACTTGAGACATTTGATAATCGCTTTAATGAAATTGCATATCTTTCAGAATTGGTGAATCTTTGTTTTCTCCGGGCTCAGGTGACTAAATCCAATGACGATCTTTATGCTATGATGGATTCCATTGACAAGAATGGTACAAAGCTACGCAAGATAAGTCTTCAGATTGACGGTCTTGATTTCAGTACTGGATCAGTAAACGGATATGACCTTTTGGTAAAAGTTTTAATGTGTGCAAGTCTTGATGACTTGTTTTTTGAATCCAAATTGGTTGAATTTCCAAGTTATGAACCAGGTTTTCTACCACATCTGACTGTGTTGAGATTATATTTCAATAAATTGGAGGAAGACCCAATGGAAACAATAGGGCAGCTTCCTCAATTGCGATCCGGCCCTATATTTAGTACATGTTTCTTATTTGGGGGAATACTTGATTTGTCATGAACAAGGGTTTCCTCAACTTAGAGCTCTGTATATCGATGGTCTACCCAATCTAAACTATTGGAGGGTAGATGAGGGGTCTGTGCCTAATCTTTCTAGTCTGGAAATCAAGAAGTGTGATTCACTAGTGATGGTACGGTATGGATTGCAATTTACTAAAAGTCTCAAATATCTAAACCTTTTCATGCCTCGTGAAGTTCGTGATAGGATCAGAGTGGTAGATGGGCACGAGGGAGTTGATTATTACAAAATACAACATGTTCCTTCAATTTCAATATATCCGTATTAACCATGAAATCACAGCTAGTCTGCAGTAAGGTAATTTCCTAATTTAACCCTTTTTTTCTTTCTCTCTTTTTTTTTTTTTTTTTTTTTTGGCGCATGGTATTTGTAGATAGCTCTCATGCATACTGTATAACTCAACTTTCCTAGTTTTCCTATATTCTAAAAAGGTATGGTATTAAAGTCCACTATACTCATTATTTATTATGATCTTTTGCAGATTATTAATGTCCCTCATCTTAATTTTGGAAGATGCATAAGCCTGATCGAACATATATTCCTCCAAACCAATGGGATTTTTTTTTTTTTTTGGAATTTGGAATTTGAATGTTATTTGTTATTTTAAAATTTTCAATGAAGTTGGTGTTTATATACTCAAGTAGTGGTCTACTAGTTTTGTATGTATGTTTAGTGTATACATTATTTTGAGGATTCTATATATGGTAGTGTTTCCAACCAATAGCATTTGAAATTCTTTATAGCAACTTTAATAGGGAGGAGTGAATTATGCACGTGGTATGTGTTGGGTTTTGTACTAAAGCCAAATAAATATATTGAATTTATTTTTATTGCCATGTATTATGAAACTTAAAGGGCACACTAATAATTAATTTCTGGGTTAAATGGGACTAAATGTAATTATATGATAATTACGTGGAGTAATTTAGTTAATAATTAATCTATAAATATTTAATTGGCAAATTAATTATGTCAAATAAAGATTTGAGGTAAAAACGATTTACCTAACTAATATAATTGTCGTATCCCTAATTGTAGGGCAAAGGACAAGTAGTTATCATTATATAGGATAACTACTATAGATATATAATTACTAGATAAGATCTAGTAAATATTTATCAGGTAAGCTTTATTTGCTATTAAATAGGTAGCAGGGTCATTAATCAGATAACGATTGATTTCGTTTACGGAGAGTTTTTCTCTGGTTAACCTGTTACAGTCCATCCTGTGAGGTCCCGAAATTGTTCGTGTGGATATCTTTAGAGGCCGGACACTTGTGCGGCTCTTCGATCGATTGATTGTTAATTCTTAATTGATTGTTAATTCTTAACAGGAGGAGATTACTGGATTTGCAAACGGATGTATGATATTCTGTACAGTATTTATCAATAGATCCTGCATATTAAGTATAGTAGATACTATCAGAGCCTAATTGACATGGCTGTACAGAATGCATTAAGAAAGTTATATGCATAAACTAATTGATTGATAATTGGAGAAGTACATGAATTGTTCATGTGTTTGAATCATGAGATACTCTGTATTTTCGTTGTATTGTATATGTGCAACGGCTGTGCTAAACATGGAAATACAATATCAAGAAAATGCTGCAGAAACGGATTTTGGATTG